>WUQG02448969.1:0-13053 GCA_011317285.2 Androctonus mauritanicus | reverse complement strand
AATCCGGTAGAGGTCATATCGAAGCTTGGCGGATCTCAATACTGTAAACAGTTTATGCAGATATTGTATTAATATTATTTATTTTATTTTTTGGGATGGTGTCCGTAAGATTGAGGTCCGTAAAATCGAGGTTTTACTGTATACACATATCACAAATTTTGACCCCAATATCATAGAATATAATGTTTGCTAAATTTTAAACTTTTCTTTTTTAGAAAAAATTTTTTTGTTATTATTAATTGTTGAGACAGAGAGAATTTTTAGTCTATTTATCTTTATAATTTGCATATTATATAACTGATTAAAAAAATCTATAAAAAAAAATAAAAATCTTTTCTCATATGGAAAGTACTGCAATAAAAATAAGAAACATCAGAGATTTATATTTTATAAACTAGTACTTAATTGAGCATCAATAGTTTGTTGTCGCAAAAATAAAATGTATTTTATTCATATATAACATTTTCACTTTTTATATAACATAGTATTTCTGCATTTTCTTCAATATACATGAAGAATTATTAAGCAACTTATTTTACAAAGAACATTTATCTAGTGTAAAACAAGCATTTCAAATTACAAATTATGGACAATAATAGTAAAAGTAAAAGAATAATAAAAAATAAAAAATTTTATAAATTTAAACTAAAAATAATTTGTGTACATTACGTATTACTGTGGTTATTAAAAAACAGTAGAATGTTGATTGTCAATGTTTGCATTTTAGCTATTCTTAAATCTTATTTAGTGCATTAAAGTTTAAAAGTTTTCTTTTACTATTAGATGCCATGCATTTGACACATTTTCTGCTGGTTGTTCATTAATAATGTTGACCTGCTTCATTTGTCTTAGTATCTCAATTGTTTCATATGCAAAACTTTCCAATTTTGTATTGCATGTCTTTTGTATTGCATGCAATATCAGAGAGTCTTGCATTACTTTTTTTATTAACCATAGTAATATATAATGTGCAATCTGCAAATTATTTTTAGTTTAAATTTATAAAATTTTTTATTTTTTATTATTCTCTTACTTTTACTAGTATTCTCTATAATTTATAATTTGAAACATTTGTTCTAGAATAAATAAATGTTCTTTGTAAAATATGTTGCTTAATTAGTCTTGGTGTATTGAAGAGTGTATGGAAGTACTGAAAATGTTATATGTGAATAAAATACATTTTTATTTTTGTGAAAACAAACTATTGCTGCTCAATTAACTAGTTTATAAAATACAAATCAGTAAAAGTAGATAAGAGCAGGAGCAAAGGTCTCAAAATAGAAATATATAAGAGAATTAACAAAATTAGAATATGAAGTAAAATTTTATATATGTGATTTAGAAGCTCTCAAAGGTGAACTATATTTCGCACTTTCCAAGGTCATGTTTTATTATCCTTTTTTAAATGCCACATCTATTCACAGACTATCACCAAATGATCTTGGCTACCCCAGATGATAAAATCCACTCCTCTGTTTACAAATAAAGCAGAAAGTGTTTGTTTTTACTTCAAGAAAAGATTTATGATTGAATGAAATATGATACTCTGTTTACGTAATTTTTATAAATAAATATCACATTACTTATAAATTCATTAAAAATAAAAATATAGTAATAAAAAATGACTTTTTCTGCATTAGAAAATAGATATTTTGCTAAAAAGATAAGATTTGATACATTTGGACTTTTGCCATTTTTTAAATATATTAAAAAAATGGCAAAAAATTTCTCATAATTAATAGTTTAGTATTCTGCATAATAATTTGCATTTAACAATTCTTGATTAGCCAATCAATTTACTACTACTGAGATAAATATTATAATGAAAAATATTAATAAGTTCAAATTCATTTATTATATAAGATAATCTTCAGTAGGCATTTAATATTATCAAACTTATATGTTAGAGTAAAATCTTTAATGATTTATCCAAAATGCAACATTATAAAAGACTACAAAAAACTTCCTATAATTTATCATTTTTCTTCTTGGTTGAATGATAATTGTTACGAAGATTCTGATGTTTCATTAGGACTATTAAATAAAATGTGCCTATGTTTTGAATCATCATCAAAAATATGCCTAAATTTTCTTTAGAAACGTTTGTTTTTGAACCATAAATTGTAAAATGAATAAATTACAATTATATAGTAATTATATTACTATTTTCAGGTATTGTGAAAGTAGATGTAAAGTATTACTTGGACATGTTCATGAAGGCTATGAAAAAGACTGGTGGGAATATACTGAATGATGTTTTTGTTGAAAAGTTTTTCTGCCCATTTTGATCTACAAATTTGTTCACATGACCAAGACTGGAAATTTCAAATTTAAGAGTTTGAATCTTCAAGAAATACTGCTGAGAAAATTATGAAGAATCAAGAGAGAAAGATTAAAACTAGAGGATGTTCAATAAAAGATTTAACCAAACAGTTGTGTCATGTGATGAAATGTTATCAAAAAAGTTTAGGTGGAGTTGATTGTCGATATTTAATTTAATATCTTCTCCCATTATACTGTCAACATGTTTCTACATGAATTTGTTTCTTTAATATCAAGGACTTCCCCATCCATTTTATAAAAATGGAAACATCTGTTTTGAGTTAAGAAAATAAACTGTGAAGATCTTATGTACTTTTGATATAAGAGTAAACATTTCTTTCAATTTCACTAATTTCATTTTTCAAATACATATTTTTTTCATTCAGAATCTGGAAAAGAAAAATTTATCTACAAATTTGGTTTTATTTTATGTTTATTTTTTAAAAATTTTTATTATTTTAATTTCTTTATTATTTGATATAATTGGATTTTTGATTTAAAATGATTATAATACTTTCTGAACGTTTTAATAATGAAAGAAAAAGATATTGAGATAAAAAATTTTAAATAGTCATTTGTTAAGAAATAATGAAATAATAGTTAAGTTTCTTTTCCCTATGAAAAAAAAACTTTTTTAAGATTTTTTTTAATAACTTAGTATGATTTAGCTACTTAACTATCATAAATTATATGTCCAAATCATTTATTTTTCACAAATTCCACCAAAAACATTTTAAATTAAAAAGTGTCTTTTCACCTTACTATTGTATTGTCATTAGCTTTATATGTATTGACAAATTAAAAATGATACTATTTGTTAATTTCTACAGAAAGCTCAATATCTCCAATACATGTATTTTAAGAATATCCACTTGCATATTATTATAACATTGCAAAATTTTTGCCAAAAGAAACAAGGATTCTGCCTTTCAGTCTGAACTTCTCTACAAATAAAAATCATTCTGAACTATGACTTTTTTAAACTAATTTTAGGTGAAAGTTTTAATTTAGAAGGGGGAAAAGCAGTCTCATAATTCCATATATAGTGTGATAATATATGTTTAAAGAACATAAAAGAATTGTTCTGCTTAGTTTATTGTATTTGTTAAGTATATTAATTATTTGCTTGCTCTTCAGAGAAGTTAAGATGAATAGCAGCTTAAAATGTACATTAATCAGTTAATCGTGATTTTACAATAATTACAGGAATGTATATTCGGCATAAATCAAATAATTCCTTTTGAATAAATATAAATGCTGCTTCATTCAAGCAGCTGAAATTAGGAAATAAGCATGATTTATATTGAAAAATAATAATAATCATGCATATCAGTTTATATTGTATGAATTGGAAAATAATTATTTACTATTTGTGTGATTACTGTTTTAAGTGATCCCAATGTTTATTATTTTGTAAACAAATGCAAATTATAGGGAAAAATACATTTTGGAATGTCTGTTCATTAATTTTGTTGCTCTGCTGAAGAAGGAATGTGTATTAAATGTACTGTAAATATTAATTTGTAGACAAAAATTCATGCAGTTGTTAAAAACATGTAGGAGATAAACTTTTGTTAATTTAAACCATATGAAAAATAAATGGCTTTACTTTTTTTACAGCAGTAACATTCAACTCTTGTTGTTAATAAATATATTAAATGATGGATTTATATAATGAAAAATTGAATATCTAGGTGTATGAATTTTGTTTTTATATAATTTACTGTGGAAGCATATTTATTAATTAATTTTGTAAAAATATTTTTAGGATTTTATGCTCTTTTTTTATATTAATGCATATTATAATTAAATCTTATCATCTGAATACATCATTACATTCACATCATTAAAATGAATATTGATATCATACATGAAACAATTATCAGTACATTTATTAAAATTTACAAATAATGTCTATATGAAATTTTATAATTGATCTTATATTTAAATTATGGAATTTGTATATATTCAAGTTACAAGAGAAAGAATTAAATTAGCAGTTATAAAAAATAAAAAGATACAAATTACTGGAAAGAGAAGATTGCAAAAATTGTAATGATGATCATTTAAAGACAATATATATTGACTATAGAAGAATAAATTTTTATATTTTTTAAAGGCAAACTGGAAAAATTTCAATTATTATGTACAATGAATCATATAATTAAATCAAAACTAGCCTATTAAGATTATAAATAAATCAAGCTGCTTTAAATAACCAATAAAGTAATTATTGTTATAACTTCAGTAAATGTACTTTCAGGCTTTGCCCATCTTCAATATATAAATACTTTAAATATATGTTTTAATAATTCTAATGTTCTTTTATAAATTTAAATAAACATGTATACAGTATATGTGAAAATTTATTTAGTAACAAGAAAGAAAGAAAAATAATAATTATAAATACACAGTGTGCTAAAAATTTATAGAATAACAGTAATTAGCTTCAAATTTATGTAGTTGAAGAGATGAATTCAATATAATACATTAATCTTGTTTAATGCAGAACATATTGTTATAAATAAATATGCCATTTCTCTTTAAAATCAATTGATGTGTTATAAAAGTAATCAATAATTTTCGCATCTTCCCGAAGGACTTTTGCATCATGAGTGATGGCAAATTCACTTAAAGCAGTTTTGCATTTGAAATTGGGTAGATATTCTGGTTGCATTTTTATAAGAGGTATTTTATTTGTTCAATTTAATAATGCCTCTAATGTATGAAATCTTGTATTTAATATCAGACCACATGTTCTTCACTGAGATACAATATATAATTTTGTGATTGATGGTAACACATTTTTACTTAATATGAAATAAATAAAGCATATTTTTGTTTAGCAGTCTTCTCAATGTGTTTCTCAATTAAAAGCATATTTTTAGTGGAGGCAATATTATATGTCATACTTAGCAACTTCTGGCTTATTGAGGGATGTGTAAAAATATATTATTACCTAATATATCATAAAAATATTTCTTGGCCTTAAGAATTTTATTAAGTCTTTATTATATTACATATTTGTATATTGACAAAATGCCCCTTATGAAAATGTATCTAGAAACATAAATGGGATGCAGTTAATTTCACATACAAAAAATTTCTTTAAGTGAATTCACCACTATTGATGATGCAAAAGTCTTTTGAGATCATGTGAAAACTATCAATGATGACAGCTTATTGATATTAAAAAGAAATGGCATACTATATTTATAACAATAGTCAAAAATGTCTTGCATTAAATAAAATTGATAGTAATATATTGGGTTAGCCTGGAAATCCATTTCTTCAACTACATAAATTTAGAACTAATAATAATAATAATTATTATTATTATTATTATTCTATATATTTTTAGCACACTATGCATTTGTAATTTGTTTGTCTTTTTTTGTTATATAAATAGTTGCTTGTAACACATGTTTATTTATGTTTAAATAATTTATTTTTATAAAACATTTATGTACTGAAGGTGAACAAAGTCAAAAAGTATTTTTTAGTAAAGTTTATTATAACAATTATTTTATTGATTCTTTGAAGCATTTTAATTTACTTAAAGGGAATCTCTAATGTGTGGCATCTTGTATTTAAAATTGTCACCAGTTAATGATGTTAAATGATCCACCATGTAAATGTCTCATATCATCTTTATTGATTCTTCTATACAAACTATTTGAAACTATGAAATTGAAATATAGTATATAATTTTTGCAATTTTAAATAAAAAATAGAATATAAAATTTTTATAAGCATTATATATTGCTGTCTACTGAATTGAAAATGTCCCATCAAAGTTGCATGGACTTTGAAAAGTTAGGCATGAAACTAAATTAAAATAATGTTTTCCAGTTTTAAATACAATGATATCCATTTTTAGCAAGATTATAATACTAACATAATGGTATTTAACATTATTACTGATATCAATAGTTGATTATCAATAACAATTATTGTTGGTCATAATACCTAGACTCTCTACCTAGTAGTAGGCTATATATGTGATGATGATTAATTTTACCATAATAATTTATGCATATCTGACTTCCACAGATTATTCAGGAATTTAAGTTCTGCTTAAATCAGAGTGACTGTATTGTATCTGTGGAAATTTATTTAAAATTTATTGATTGGAATTCAAGAAATTAAGAACATAAATTGAAAAACCCATTTAAATAAAAATTTTTGTAAGCCATTACACAGTATATTGATAGCTGTTTGCTGAATTAATATTACCCCACTTAAATGTTAAAAATATACAGGAATCCCTCAATTTACAAATTTTTGATTTAACAGATCATAAAATATACACTATTTTTTGATTTCGAAGATACCATTTAATTATTGATAAATATCTATTATAATTTGTTTAATGATTTTCTTCACTGAATTTTTAAGATATTTCAAATTTATTGTGCATGCCATGGATTATAAGATAAAATTCATTTCTGCTTTCACTAGATGATCTAGTATCAAATCTGCTCTTGGCATATACTGATAATTTGAATATTCATAATATACTTACTACATTTTACAGTGGTTTTGCAACCATATAAAACTATTTAACATAATAAAACAATGATCACATTATTCCAGATGTGTAAATCTAATATATTTTTATTCATATAAAAATTTGAACTATGACAATATTTTGTTGTTCTGCTGGAATATGCTAAATATAACTAATGTAATTGCTTAAATAAGTAAATTATTTTTTCATTAAGATAATTACCGTAATAAAATATATAATTAATGAATTTTCAACAAATAGAATTAAAAACATCAATAATAACTTCCAGAAAACTGAATTTATTTTTACCAATAATTTAGCAAAATTAAGATTTCTGAGAATTTATATAAATTTAAGATAATGTTTGGTGAAAATTTTATAAATTTTAAGTAATTGCAATGTTTGGCATTTTTATTGCCCTATTATGCTTAAATTTGAAGATCCATTTGACAATTAATGATTATAAAATGCAAAATCCATTGACAAGAATTAAGCTAAATAGATAACAACTATCATAAACTATTGTATTATAAATATAATTTTAGATGTATATAATAATGTTTTTGGAATACTTTAGTATCAATAAATAAAATGGCAGTGAGATTTTGATATCCAGGTACTAATTTTAAAAGTTTTACATTGAAATTGATGGGAATTGAATTTCTAATTTATGAATTTTCACCTAATGAACAGTTTTCTCAAAATCTTCATAACTGAAGGACACTTGCAGTAAAAAAATTGGAATTTATTTAGAAACAGAATTTATTTATTATTTAGAAATATATGTTAGTTAAATTTTATTTCAATAATTTGCTTTAAAGAAATTTAATTGAATAATGTACATATGATTATTTCTGTCCTCCGTAAAAGTTAAAATAAAGGCTAGGCTTATTAAAAAATCAACATTCTCATGTATGTGTTTTAAAATATGGTTTGAATTTAATTTACCAGTATATTAAAATTCTATTAATTTAAAATTATTTTTAATGAGCTATTCCATGGTGAATCATGGATAGATATAATTTAATGTTCTTGGATTTTCACAAAATTACAAATATAATTGCTTCTATAGGAGCAAATAACTATAATAATTTTCAGATGAATATATCTAATAATTTTTTTTTTGTTTTGTTTGGATTCAAAGTTCATAAAAAATCATTTTAAGCATTATCCTGAATGTATCTTTGTCTCTAATCAGGATAGAAAGATAAGAGTAAACTCATTTTGAAAGATATGATGATTAACAAGTTTAAAAAATAATTAATTCAAATTTAAAGTATTTGCTTAAATCTTAAATATTACGAAATGCAATTCTTTGTTTTTAAATAAAAGTGGTCATAAAACTCTGCATCCCCTTAGTATTAATTTACACAGTATCTTTTTCAGTCCACCTTTCTTGAGTGGATGCCCAATGAAGATAGAAAATAAAAAATTCAGCAGTGATATACATAGAAAAACTTTTTTCGTATACTGTTTTTATTTATATTATGACTAGTTTTCAAGTTGAAAATTTTACTTTGATTAATTTTCTACATTTGACTATTTATGAAAAAAAATTAATGGAAGAGTTTTATGTACCAAACTCTAAAAATCTTTAATAAGTTTTTAAATAGGCTTTATGAATATAGTACTTTATTTTCTGACACATTTAGAGTAATTTAAATACTCTAATAGAAGAGATAAGTTGCTTGACTAGATTAAATAAAAATTAAAAAAAATATCAAATTTACTTGCATTTAACTTATCATTAAAATTTTAGAAGCATGATTAACATACATAGAAATAGTAAAGTTGTAGATGTGATTATATCTGTCTCTCTAATTAAGAATTAAGTTGTAATCCTAGAATTAAGCTTTTTATATATATGTAGATAATATTTTTACAAAATATCTAAATGGTTTGTTTTGAATGATTTTATTTGATTGTAAACTATACAACTTATCCACCAAAAGTTGTCATAGTTACAAATTCTTTTAAAAGGTAAGTCATTCCATAAAGTTTTCATATTTATTGGCAAGTGGTGTAAATTTCCAAAATTTGCCAGCCATAAACAAAACACTATCAGTACAGGAGTAAGATATTTTATTCATATAATAAAGATATTTTGATATCTGAGGATTTGACGAAATTTAAATATAAATTATTGTTTTATACAGATAAAGCATTAAATTAAGAAAATTTTATCTGTATATAATACAAGTATCGAACTAATTATCCGGATTCCTTATATCTGGAATGCTCAGAAAAACAGGCTGTTACAGAATATGATAAGAGTAAATTCCTGCACATATGAATCAATATGGCGACCAAATTGAATGCAGAGATTCAGATATTTCGGTAGCAGGTGCGGATCTAAATTTTTGGATGCACTGGGTTTAAGGATGTTTAATATTATTTTACACATTTATGTTCTATTACTTCTTTAATAATTGCACATTTTGTATTGTGCCTTGGAGGCCCTAGGCTCAAACTCTTAGCCCTTAAAATACAGTAGATCCGCCACTGTTCAGTAGTGCAAGTTATCGCTTCGCATGCTATTTTTATACACTGTACTTAATCATCCAAAAGAATCCTTTAAAACTAAAAAATAGTGTAATTTTCTTCTTCCATTGGAATATCCTGAACAGAGATTCTACATTCTTATTTAGAACACAGTCGATTTCTCGCCATATAATAATAATAATAATAAATCTATTTTTAATCTGTTCAAATATCGTATTCTCGATTCACATTTTTGAATTTTTGCTCAATTAGGATGGTGTATTATATTATTATTAAAACTTATCATGAAGGGAGTAATCTCACTCAGTGTTGTCGAGCTCTGATTAAAATCGGAATTAAAGAAAAACTTGCACATTTTTGTAAATTTTAAAAAATAAGTTATAAATTATACATTTTTGAATTTATTTATGAATGATTATAGCTGTCGTCATACCACTTCAATCGCAATGAAACTAGAAACCAGTGTGGTATGATTTACTACGGCTGTGACTGTGCTATAACTTCTGCTTCTGTAAAGTCTTGATTGATCCAAGATACTTTAATTTTGAATACGGAATATTTTATTTATTTGTAATTTTTAAATATTAGTTTAGGCGAGGTGTCCCAAATTCCAGAAATATTTCTTATCCGGGAAACTTCAGATTTCAAGCATTCCGGATAAATATCGCATACCTGCATATAAAATCGAATGTCTGCCTGTTTTGTTTCCTATTCATTCTCATACTATGACCTTTGGGACTAAGCTTTGCATATTTTAACTAACTTGACTCTACGAATAACATAAGAATACAGAACCAAAATCTCACTAGAGGGATAGGATTTTAGGGTCTTTTTCTTTTATGTGATAGGCCTGGTGGTTAAGTTGTGATTGCCCCTTTCTACTCAAATAGAGTACAAAGGAGCCGTAATGGGACAGAATGAAATGTAAAATGAAGGATAAGGAACTGATCTATCGCATTCATTTAGATCATAGTAATTGTAGCATTTAATGAACTTAATAAAAAATAAAGGAAGGGGAAAGGGAAAATTTTTCCTTTTTCCCTTTTTAGGGTCTCACAACGAAAATATTTAAACATTCAGACTTGAAATTTCTATTAACTAGGAAGGTTTTCTGTTGGAAAATATTGTATTATTACGATTCGTGGTGATAATTCTAAGGCAGATCATGTGATCTAAAATGGCGCCATTGAAAACGCAAGCATTTTTGGAATAATTCTAGATTTGATAACAGAATCTAAAGATTATGTAAAAAATAGATGAAGTTAAATATGCCCAGCATATTATCATATATATATATCATTGCGCCTAAGAAAAGTTCAAAAAATAAAGTTAAATAAAAAAGGAAACTTTTCTTCAATTTAAAATTTACCACGAGAGAATCATTCATCATAATCAGTATAACCTGGATTCATTAAAAATATTTTCATGAGCTTTGACACTTAAAAGAAAATGCATTCCAGAATAGCTTCACTATAAACAAATGTTTATTTAGAGTAAAGATACCTTGATAATAAGAGTACATTTTTTTTTATGGGTAACAAAATTATTCAATAATGAAACTAGGGAAATCTTGTTAATGAATTTATATTAAACTGAGAAAAATATTTAAATTGAAGAATTTATTTTTAACCTATTTTTTTCGAATGAAAGTGAAGCTTACAACTTTAGCTCGCTGTCTGTGTCTTCCTGACTGAACTTTTGAACTAATTAATAGCTTTTCATGAAATTCAGTATGCATATTTTGCTATTAAAAATAATCTCGATTTTAACTTAATTCTGTAAGTATAATCATTTAAAAATATCGAGTATTTTGAAATATAAACTGTTGCAAAAAAAAAATCGACATAGGTTTGTCATATGATCATAGGCAGGTCATAGGTTTACTATGAGCGTGTGAAGCGGTCTCTCTCAAATTCGCTCAATTGTGCATATTGCTGTCGGATATATCGTTTAGGCATCTTCATTGATTACTTAACATAATGAAACAATAAAACCAGTCAAAGATATCCATACTTACGAACGAACGTCGATTTTTATATTGGTTTCAGATTAGTTCTCATGAGTTTTCGCCCTGTGCGTTTTTGACAATGAAATTTTAGCCATGTATATAGCTGAAAGGCATTTGTATACCGATTTTCGCAATTCTCGATCTATTTGTCTTAGGAACGCAGTCTTTTTTTTTTTTTTTTTGCAACAGAATATATTTTAAAATTAAATTCATTTTTACGAAATTTATCAGGATGATCAAGGTTTAGAAGTTGACTTTGATGATTATTAACTCCGTAGCTTTAGCTGTTTAAAGATGATGAATGTCTAAACTTATGAAATTTCTTTCTAACAGCATTAAAACAATTTGATAGACTCATCGGATCTTTAAAGTTCGCTTTGGAATAAAGATTAATCAGTTTCATCCATTTAAAAATGGAAACTGTTCATACTTTTCAGATTCCCCCTAATGCAGATGATATGGATCCGAAATTATCAAATATTCTAATTTCGGGTCTTCCTCCATATTGTTAATATTTTAATTACAACTTTAAAAATTCCAAAATAGCTTGCATATTTAAAAGTAGGCAATTAATTCTATCCGGAACTAGTATATTAATTTAAACGATAAATATTTTTCCGAAATTTCATTTTATATTCTGAAAATTCAGCTTAAATATGATACAAGCCGCCTATAGAAAACTCTGTAAAAAGCATATTAAGTAAAATAAATTGATATATATCTTAAGCCATTCTATGTACTGTATATGATTTGGATGTGAATAATAATACATTTTTTTCTTTAAGTAACTAGATTAAATACATAATCTTTAATATTTTCGTGTCACTTAAAAAAATATAGTTACAAAAATTAAAAAAAATTATTATTAGCCTACTTTCTGAAGGAAAAAGAAGCTTATAAGAAAGGCATCATGTCTGTTGTATTCGTCAATTAAAAAGACTATTGGATTTATTATAGACTCAATTTTATTAACAAATAATAATAATACAACAAATACACACAATAATAATAAATTCGTAATTTTATATAACAAAAACATACACGCCCCAAGATATGCACTAACAAGCTATGTAAGCTTCTCCCTTCGCCTTCTTTTAGGGTCTCGACTGAATCGTGCTATCAGCCTACAAATAATCTGAAATACAAACTAATAATAGCTGATTTTAAAAACAGTATATAACAATGTGAATTTCCCCATTAATGACTTTTGAACTCTGTAATCAGTATATTTCCTTGAAATTTAATAATAATATTCTACCATTAACGGTCACTTCGATGCCGCATAATTAATCCTGTTGGATTGTTTAATTCTACAGGACTGCATTTAATGCATTCAGTGCATTTAGTAGATTAGTTGTGGATAATAAAAACATATTTACAATCAGCAGATTTACCAATTTTCCATTTCTTGTTGCTATCATTTTGTATTGCAAAGTACGTAAGTATTAACGAATGTAACAATACCTTTAGACAATAACACTCGTTTACGTAAGAAGTTTTTTGAGTAAAATTCATAATACAATATTTAAATGTATTATTAAATTGTATACAAACATGAGAGTTGAATACTATCATTCAATTGTCATCTTGCAACTGCATTTTTTTATTTTTTTTGTATCTGAAAAATATTCATCTCCACGAAATACACTTATCAGATCAATTAAAATACTGTGCATTTAAACTGCCCAAATTTGCTGCTTTTTATAAAAAA
>WUQG02448958.1:0-13053 GCA_011317285.2 Androctonus mauritanicus | reverse complement strand
CGTTCCTAACGATTTGATTGCATAAAGCGGCTGATTTTATTAAGCAGTGATTTTATAAAGCGGCGGGCACTGTAATTACAAATACAAAGGTTGAAAAACCCAAATAGGTCTTTCAAATTTTCTAAATGTAATTTACTTTGTAATTTTATTTTTATTTTTTATTTTTTTGTTGTTTATTCTTTATCATTCCTTAGTTATTTCCCAGTTTCATGTAATCTAAATATAATAATGTATCCAAAATATACTTGTTATAACTTTAAATTCCATTATCTGTGTATGTAAAAATTATATTCAATTGTTATAAAAAAAATTATGTATTTATTTATTAATTTCTGTAATCTTCTATGATTTTTGAATTATAGTTTGGTTGATGAAATTATATTTAGTGACAAAATGCATCTCCACAATTATATTGTAAATGAAGTGCCAGGAGAATACCTAAATAAACTGTTTCAACCACAGTGTTTTTCTGTTTATTTGCTTAAAAATACTGTAGAACAGTGTGCATTAACATGCACATTCACACATTATTACACACACAAACACACACAGATGCATGTACATACATAATGAGCAACACATACATGTACATGCATGTGTTGCTCATTTTTTCTAGAATCATTACTGTTGCTGGAAATATTTACCTAGATAGATAGGCTAGACTAGCTTGTTTTTTTTGGTAGTGATGGACTGAGTGAGAGAAAATGCAACTTGTATTATTATTTTCCAATTAGCTTTACATTTCATTACATTCTACTCACTTACTATTCTCTGAATGACAGGCTATCAAATTGATGAATTAAAAGAGATGAATCAATTGTATGATCCAAGAAGTCCAATTTTTCTGCTAGATTGTTTTTCATGATATTATATGACAAAGAAATTCATGACATGGACAACTTGCAAGAGAGAGTTAATGCAGTTTTAGCAACACTCATAATGGATATGATTCACTATATTAGAATGGAAAGAGAATACCCTTCAGTATTGAAAGTAATAAATAATGCTCTTGAAAGTACTAGAGAAACATGACATATTACACACAGATTTTTGTTCACAATTTTGTAATAAAAGATATTTGAATTCTGTTTTGTATTTATAGTATTTCAAATTATTTATATTTAAATAATAGTGTATTGCTTCATTGCAATGGAATATATAAGAGAATTTTTTAAGGCTTATTCATATTCCAGTATTGACATCTATCAATTATATGCAATAATATTATTAAAATATTAATATTGAAATCTTAGGGTTTTTTCTTGACGATTCTATATTGTATATTATTTTATTCTGTAATTGCTATATGTGATTATAATAAATAAAAATAAATACTTTTTCATTCCAGTATTGTGAAAAAATCCAGTGCATAATAATGCCTACTATTACACAGACATCAAATCTCTTCATGATTGACCGTTGAAAGTGTAATGGTAATTTGGTGATGGCAACAAAAGCACCATATTATTATAGTGAAATATTTCCAAATAAAAGCGCACAGTCATCAAATGACAAACTAGGAAATATTAAAGTAGATGATATATCAAGTCCTGATAAATCACGTGGATTTCATAATCCACTTTTGTCCATTGAACCAGACATCTCAACATCAGAAATATTAGAGAAACCATCAGTATTTCAAAAAAAGAAAAGAAAGAAAAAGAAAGGTATTGGAACATCCATATATCGTAGATCTAATTCTCTTGTTCAGAATGGAGTCCACATGTCACCAAGTGCTTGTTATGCTAAACGAGAATTTGATTCTAATATTTGTACCACACCTATTATGAGTAAGAGTCACAGTGAGCACAGAAGACGTAGTTCTGAACCTAATATTTATGAAGAAATACCTGAAGCTGTACTTGCACATGATTCTGAAATTTGTTCAGGAAGTATTGGAGGTTTTTCACTAGTACATAGAAGAAATCAGCAAAGTCGTAGCAGGAAATCTGGATTCCCTATTTCTGATGATTGTACAACAAATGTAGTTTCAGATGAAGTAGCAAAAGTACAGAAACGTCATGCACAAATTTTAGAAAATTTAAATTTAGATGTTGAAGCAATGCTAATGCCTGATGATTCTGCCTGTTCAGAAGAATTAGAAGTAAAAGAAATCAATGTTAGTCCAGAAAGAAGAATTGAAACATCAGCTAAAAATACTCAGTCACCAGGAACACCACCATTATATTTTGCATCTTCAAGATGGCAAAACAATAATCAAAATAAGCCTCAAGTTATTTATCATGGTCGACGTGTCATGAACGAATATATTTTGCAGCAATCAGATTTTGGAGGTACTCCCATTTCATCAAAAGGACAATCATACCAGAATCAGAAAGGTAAGATGTTTGTCAAATGCAGGAAGAATTTTATTTTTGTAATGAATATTTTTAATTATTATGTGAGTACAATATTTATTTCTTTCTAATTTTATACAGAAATTCATAATTTTTGCAATCTTTGACTGTATTCATTAATTTGAAAATAATGCTTTTAGTTCATCATGTTTAAAAAATAATCAATCTTTATATTATGGATAAATTAATTTCTTTAAAAATATTTGATTTTAAAAATAAATATCTTATTCTAATTAAATCTCTCTCTGAAAAAGTCTAATTCATCTGAATTTTATTAATTTACCATTTCTAACATTCCCAAATTATCAGTGCTACTTTAGAATGTTACCAGACTTCAGAACAACAATGTATTGTAATGATTAGTCAGATATTTATTTTTAAAAATAAATAATACACATTGATGATAGAATTTCAAAAAACCAATGATTAAAATTTCCTAATATGTTTGCTATACTCTTTTATGATTCATAATTAAAATAAGCATTCATAATAGAATAAATAACATTAATGTAAAATTTATAACTCTACAATTATAAATTTTAAATAAGATTATTTATTCTGTTATCATGGATTAACATATATAATATATACAAGTTGCCTTCTAATTATGAATTTTTGCATATTTTGATCATAATTTATTTTTAATTTACTAAAAAATAATGGTCTAGCAGTGAATATATCAAAAATTTGGATTGTTAATATATTAAACACAATATAGGCAATCTCCAGTTTACATAAGTGGATTGTTCACAAAATTCTACATAAATTAAATCAACATGTCTGAGCATATGGTATAAAGTACTAGTGAGTTCACAAAGATCACATTAAAAATAGTTACATTAAAGAATAAACACATAAGTTCTATAGCAAAACCCACTTATCTTCTTGGAGGATCCAGATTTAATTCAGTGTCCCACATCTTCAGTATTTTCTGAAGGGAGTGAGTTTGAATTTGGTTCCTTAATTAAAATTAACCTACTTAAGTAAGGATCTATATATGTGAGGGATTGACTGAATTTCAAAAACGATAGTCTTCTGCCAAAAATCACATACCTCAAACATTTAAATACAGTCTATCCTTGTTATCTCGAATCTCTGTCTTGAAACCCTTGATATGAGGAAAAAAAATTTGTGCATGCAATTTCAATATTAAACCAATGTAATTTTAATAGTTATCTTGAAGTATTTTCTTCAAAACTCTGGCTATCTCAAATTAGTTTATAATTCTTGTGTTAGAGAAAATATTTACGAATTTTCTTTCATTTTTGGAGTCTAAACAAAGGAGTTTTTTCGATTATACTGCAATTTTTATTTAAATTGTTCCGTTATATTTTATTCATTTGTTCTATATTTATGTTCATTGAAATTAACCTGAAGAGGATGCAATGTAGCGTCGAAAACATTAGAAGAAAATAAAGAGTATTATTTTCTTACTGCAGTAGTGCTATATTTGAAGTCATAAAATATTCATTAGTCTTGTGAATACACAACCAGATCAAATTGCAGAAAGCTTCACTTCATCTCATGGAATTATATATTATAATTCCATGAGATCTTCAGAAAATAAGTATCCAAGCTTAGAAAATAAGATAAGTATCCAAGCTTAGAAAGTAGATATCACTTGAGCTATTGCATGCCATTATTAACAACAAATAAACATTTGCATTTCTTTTTTTAGTCCATCTGCATGAAAGATGTTTCTTGTCTGCATCATGACAAGTGACAAAAAATTAATACCGGTAATCTACGCCATAAAAAAAAGAAAATGGACAGATAAGGATAAAAAATAATAGAAAAGATATGAATAAATCTAAAAATACTTTTATATACTTAGTGGAATATGTGCAGTGTCATTCATTTTAAATTGTTAGCACTTAATCAAATGATAAATATAGATGTCTGTTGTCAATAACTTTTAAGATTAAACACAGAATTAATAGAAAACACTCTCAATTAGTGAACATAAAAAATCAAAACAATGCTAAACTAGAGATTGCTTAGATAACACTATAGAAAATTAAGGATTATAATTAATTAATATGAAATATAGTACTTTCATCTACTATATTTGCCAGATATTGCTCCAAGTAATAATGATTACTATTTGTTTGAAGTTTCTGAGCCTCCAGAATTTTTGTACTTAGAAAAAATTCTATACTAAAAATAAGATCAAAAGAACAGTGTTTGACTATTTCACATCAAAAACAGAATCCTTCTATACAGAAATAAAAAAATTTCCAGTAAAATGGCAACAAATTGTTGAAAATGAAGGAATATACATCATTGATTGATAAAATTAATTGTACAAGTAGTCCTCAACTTACAGTAGAGTTTAGTTTGAACCCTGAGGCCATAAATTGGAGCATTTGCAAATTGGAAATGTCCTAAATTTAGGGATTTCCCATTATTAATCTTTATTAGGATACTATACATTATTGCAATAAACTTAAAGAATACAAAACTACAAAAAGCAGCAACAAAAAGGATAATTTTGGGATATCAGACCATTGCACATGGACTTGTATGCATATGACCAATCATAGAATTTATTGATTAAACTTCCATTGTAAGTACAAGTGGTTGCAAGTCAGGGATTGTTCATATTTTATTTATTTTGTTTCAAAAATATGCATGAACTTATGCACTGATTTGATATTTGTTTGGAAGACATTACATTATATGAAATGCTGAAATAATTCAAGATTTTAATGGATAAATATGATATAACATTTTGATAGCTGATAGAACTTAAATTGTCAAATTAATCCCTTGATAGTTTAACAGGAATTTTAATAATTGGAAATAATTTATATTAATCTTAGTGCCATCTCATAATTAATAAATATTATGAGATGGTGCTAGCATTAGTATAAATTATTTCCAATTATTAAAATTGTCAGGGATTAATTTAGACAGTTCTCGCTGGATATCTCCCTTGAAGTTTGGTTTGTAAAAAATCTATGTTGACAATTGGTATTTGGCTGATTCAAAAATGAGAGAGTGGATTGACTGCCATTAAAATATTTATTTTGTTATAAGTATATTTAGAATATGGCTTAGAGATTTTTGAATCTATATTTTAAAAATTTTTATAAAGAATAGTTTAGAATGTGAGCTAAAAATATTTCTGTTTATACTTGTTATAACAATTAAATTATTTTTTGCCAATATAATACTTATTTTAATTGACTTATAGTAATCTTGGTGGATAAAAGAATTTGAGCCATTGTCAAAAATAATTTCCTTGGAAATAATGGTTTTCATACTAGGAGGATATGATAGAATCACATTCTGTTTACTGCAGATAATAGAGAAATATTTAGAAAAAGTAATGTAAATCTTGCTTAATTAATTTGGAATACAACAAAATTCCAAAAGAAAACTACTCTTTGTTCTTCATCCTATTGTTAAAAATCAAAAAGTCATATAGAAGCACTAAGCAAATCAAACATTTTTAACCTTACCAGTAGGCTTAAATTATCTCTTCACTTTAGATAATAAATAGAATTGCTGAATTTGAATTCACAAGCTGTTATTAAGGAAAAGTAGAGGAGAATTCAAAATATTTGACCATTTATTGATAAAAATTAATAATTAACACATTATACTTCAAAGTTGATTAGCATAATTATAACTATAATGAGCATAATTTTGCAGATTGCTTTTGTTCTGTAGCATAAAGACTATATAGCAAAGAGGCATGTTATATAACATTCATACCTCAAACAAAAACAGCATATAAAAGAAAACATAATAATATGATTAATAAAAAACAAATGATAACATTCAAAAACATTATGTAAAAGGATATTTGACAAAATTAAATAAAACAACAATTAGCAATACCATCAAAAAATGTAAATATAAAATTTACTTCTTATAAATGGTATAAAAATAAATGAAAATATACTGAAAGGAAATCTAAACATTCTATAAAATATCAGTATTTAATAAAAAGATAAAAAGACTAAAATAATTAAAATCTGTCTAAGAAGGTCAAAAAGACTAAAAGAAAGAATAATTAAAATGTCATAAATGTTTGGCAGTAAATAAGCATATTTGATTATGGTTTTAAAATAAGTATTCTGTTGCAGAGATGACAAATTGACTGGACTTCACTCATCTCTCCTGTGGGATGACAAAATTCACTCACTGTTTAACCTATATAAGAGACAATTAAAGATTGTCCTCTCTCTCTCTTCCCCTATAGACCTACTATATTTCTTCTGGCAGGATTTTTTCCCTTTCTTCATATTTTCCTATATTCTGATTATTTTGTTCTTCATTCTTCACAGGATTAAACCATTGTGTACATACACTATCTCTTTTATAAAGGTAAAAATCTCTATCTGTTAAAAAAATATCAACAATTGACAATTATGCTCTAACTTAGCCTTGCTAGGATGATACATTTTTTCCAGTTTTATATAAGAGATGTATCATTCAACAGTTGAGTACAGAACTGTTGTTAGAATGATAAAAACTGTTGAAATCATAACAAATCATAAAACAATCTGATAGGTAACAAGCTACACAAGATAAAATCAATTATTGAACATTGGAAATTAAGCTGCTATCAGTAGCTTGGATAGATAAGTAACAGTAGTTTGATATCCAATGCTCAACAATTGATTTGATATTTTGGAGTTGTTATAGATCAAGTTTTTTTATGAGTTGTCATGATTGCAATAGTTTTTCCTTAATAAAAAGATTCGAATTACTAAACTGAATAGGCAAGGAATAGACGTAATTGCATAATCTCTGTTTCAATCCCTGTATATCACAGAATAATTTTTACATTGCTCAGTAAATAACTTTAAACGTATTATAAATGAAATAAAAATCAATTTATAAAGTGCAAGCTTATTTGAAAAATTTCAGCTTTGGTCATTTGATTATTTTTGAATAAATTTGAGCTTTTCAGAATAAGCTAATTCAAGCAACCAATCCTAGATAGTAATAATTTTAATATTGTCATTAAATCTCATAATAGTAATATCATAATTGTTGTGCCATTGCCATATAAAATTATAATACTGCACTGTATATAATATAATAATAAAATGATTATTTAAAAAATATTTTATCAAAATTTTTTTTATATAAAGTTGAATTTGCTAAAAGTGATATTTATGTAAGTTGGAGAACAGCTGTATATGTTATAAATATCACATTAATACAATGCAAGTTGGTAGGTTCTGATAAACCACCTGCATATCACAGAATAATTTCATCCTAAAGAAGTATCTTTTTTTGAAAGTTCATAAGAATGCTCTTGTTTTTAGAAGTTCTATATAGTAAGTTTAATAAAACAAGCATAAGTATTTATATTTAAACTATGAAAATTTATATTTTTATAAAGTACTGTTTAAATAATCATTATTAAAAGCTGGTCCTACTGATGTTTTCAACCATAATCATCATATAAAATATATATTTGTATTATTACTTGGGTTATATTGTTAATTATTTTTAATAATACATAATAATATTATATAGAAATAAATAGCAATATATTTAAAATTGTGTGTGTGGTGTTTTTTTTTTTTTTTTTTTTGAAATTATGCTAAAAACTGTTGATGGTAAAACATCTGACAAAAAAAGTATAAAATAAGATATACAATACATTAGATAGAAGATATCCTATATTAGATTCATATTGACTTGTTTTTTATGATTGTATTTTATGAAAAGTTTATATAATTCTGTATTTACTAGTTCTGTCATCATCATGGGCTATAAAGATTTTTGACAATAGTTTGTCTGTTCATAACATGGGACATGGGGACATGATGTATATATGATGATAATATGCAAGCTAAAATGTTATATGCCATAAGATATGATGGTGACATATATGGATAATATGTTTGTAATATTATTTGTAAAAATCACTATAATGTAATATATCTGATTATCGTATTATAATTTCATTTTTATATACCAGTATATATTTCTGTTTTATTAAATTTCTGTATAAGCTTTATTTATAGAGAAAAGATAGTCTATATTTCAAATTGTCTATAAAGGATACACACTAACACTAATTAAACTAAAGTATTTTTAACTCTAAAACATTAATTTTGAAAAAATTTTTTTGCTCATACTTTTGTTACTTCTTAAATTCTGTAATTCAAAAGTTGTAATTAAATAGCTAGATGTTCTGTAAATTAGAATTTAAAAAAATAATATAAGTATTTCAAAAAAAATCAAAGTTTAATTTGCTTGGTTACATCATACAGAGTGGTTAAATAAAGCAATATAAAAACAATTAATCTGTTTAGGATTGTAGAAGTTATACTTTGTTACAACTTACATATAATTTGTAATACTTACAGTTTAATTTATAAATTAAATAATTTACTAGACATAATTTCTTTATATGAAAAATAAACTTACAGTAAAACCTCGATTCTATGGACTTCGGATTTTACGGACACCATCCCAAAAAATAAAATAAATAATATTAATACAATATTTGCATAAACTGTCTACAGTATTGAGATCCGCCAAGCTTCGATATGACCTCTACCGGATTTTTTTAGAACTATTGAAAAGGTGACTGTTTTCAACACGTGAAATGGCGGATACGGTGTATAAGAGTCGAAAAAATTGCTCAGTACCACAATGTACATCTAGAGCTGATAGTGAGATTAGTTTGCATTGTTTTCCAAAAGACCGAAAAATGAAAAATTCTTGGAAAATAGTGTTGCAAATTGGAAAATAATACAGTTTTTAGGCATATGTCACATTAATAAATACAGGTATGTTGAAAATGCTAATTAATGTTTCTAAAAAAATTTTACTTCGATCTTACGGACTTTTCGATTTTACGGACTAGTCTTGCCCCCTATAGTCCGTAAAACCGAGGTTTTACTGTATATAATATACAGGGTGCGGCGTAAATCAGATAATCGAAAATGCACGATGTAGATGTAGCAATCATGGTTTATTTAAAAGATCAACAATGTTCTACAGAAATTTTTTAAAGTGATACATTTATAACAGCATTCAGCTACTGATTCAAAATTCTCTCATAAAGGCCACCATTAGTATCAAAAATATTTTCAAATTAGTGCACAGTCATTTCGTTTTTAGCTCTCTTGATTTCGTAATAAAGTGGCTACTGAACCTGTTTCTCTGAATCTTTTATTAAATGTGTGATAACTTACCTACTTGGTGCGAAATTTTGAACGAAACCTTCTTTTACAGTTGCATACAAACACACGCTAATCAATGAAAAGTTTATTGTTCGTCTTGAAACAAAAAAAAAATTAAATTACATTAACAATGAAGCCAAAGCAGATGTTAAGTTTTCTTCTTCTACTTCCTAAAGCACGTTTCCCCTGCTCTTTCACAAATTTGCTCATCTGCAACAAAACCGATAATAATAATACAGCAATTAACTGACTTACGCCTCACCCTGTATATATGTGCTATTAGTTCGTTTTCCCCTACTTTATCGTTAATCGTTTTTTCCCTACTTTTTTTTATTTTAGTGAACTCATGGCTTCAACTGAAGAATCGTTTTTGATCGGCGAAGATATTCCTCTAGAAAAAAATAGAATTGAAAGTATTTTCGAAGCTATCGCGACAAAAAAAGGAAACGAAGTGGCAATTATAGAAAATGATAAAAGTATCACATACAGCAAACTTTACTACAAAATCAATATATTGGCTTCGTATTTGTACAATGAATTAGATAAGAAATCGAATAGAATTATCGGTATCTTCATGGAAATATCTATAAACAGCATCATTTCTATACTCGCCGTTTTTCAAATTGGAGGAACCTACGTTCCTTTAGATCCCAAATTTCCGAAGAAGAGGCTCGAATATATTTTAGAGAAATCTAACATCGGGTGCATACTTACCAGTACTTCTCAATTTACTTTATTAAAATCTTATCAAATTTATTTACCCATTTTTGATGTGGATGTTATTTTGCAACATTCGGCAGAAGTCAATCCCAGATTAAAATCGTCTAGACAAAATGAAAATTTACCTTGTCTTATTTTTACGTCTGGAAGTACTGGAAATCTCAAAGGAGTTCGATTGAGTCATAGCAATCTGTTAAACAGGTTCTGCTGGCAATGGAGAATGTTTCCATTTGTTCCGGAAGACAGGGTTTCAGCTATGAAATCTTTAACATTTATCGATTCTCTAACCGAATTTCTACCTGCATTATTGAAAGGAATACTTATTATTATCATTCCTTCATCTGTCAAAAATAACCCGAAAGAATTTCTACATTTATTTTCTATTCATAATATTACCAGAATTGTGATTGCTCCCACGCTTCTTAACATGATTTTGACATATATCTCTACGGATCCGAATATGGCCAAAGACGTGAAAATTAATTTGTGGATATCCAGTGGTGAGGTTTTGACCAAAAACATTCTTTTCAAATTTTTCCAGTATTTTTCTTCTTCGACTATTGTTAATTATTACGGAAGTACCGAAGTAACTGGAGACGTTACAAGCAAGACAATAAATCTGGAAAGCTTTAAAGAGATGGACGAAATCGTACCGATTGGAAAACCTATCGATAATACGGCGATTTACATTTTAAATGAGAATCAGGATTTAGTTAAACATATGGAATATGGAGAAATCTGTGTTAGCGGTTTAAACGTAAGTGCTGGTTATCAAAATAATCCTTCCGATAAATTTATTGCCAATCCTTTTAAAAATATCACAAATGATAAACACAAAATCCTTTATAGAACTGGAGATTATGGTTACATAAAAGATGGTGATGTCTATTATATAGAAAGAATGGATGATCAAATCAAGATTAGAGGTGTTAAAGTACATCTATCGGAAATCGAGATGGCATTAGAATCGATATCCTTCATTTTGCAATCAGTAATCTGTTGCATTAATCGCGAATCTAATCCCGAATTAGATCTGTGTGGTCCAACAAGACAGAACAGCTCAGGAAATTATCGAAATTCTAAAAACTAATTTATCATCCCAAATGATACCGAGATTTGTGATAAAAAAAGAACTTCCAGTTTTAGTCAGTGGGAAAGTCGATAAATTGTCTCTGGTACAAGAATACCAGAAAAGTTATAATAAATCAAAAAGTAGCCACGAGATATTTCAGATTATAAATGATGTTCTCCATCTGAATATAGACGAAAATAATCGTGGGAAGACTTTCTACGAATTAGGTGGGACGTCTTTTAACGCAATAGAAGCGTTAGCCAGACTTCACTCGGCAGGTTATGCGGTACAAAATCCCACGATTTTGAGAATATTCTCATTAAACGAGCTGGAAGGACTAAAGAAAGATTCAATCTGTTTTCCAGACGTGATTAATACTGGAAATTGTTATAGACTAGAAGAACTTTCGGAGAAGACGGCATTCCGTGTTGTAGCAAAAGTGATAGGAGAATCATTCGTTAATAAAGACATATTAGATAGTATCATCAAAAGCACGGTAGATGATTATGTTTTATTAATAGAAAGACTATGGAATAGATTAATAGAAGAGAAATATTCGTTTGTAGTGAGGAATAAAACAGATGAAATTATTGGCGTAATGTTAAACACTGATTTTTTCAATGAACCAGAGGTAAGCATTTTTAGAGAATGTAGTTTAATAATAAATTAGATTCATGAATTTTATATTAGTATCATAATTATTTTACTTAATTATAATACTTATTTTAATAATAAAGGTTAAATTAATGTATCAGAGACAGGGCCGGCCGGACGGCGATGCTAGCGGTGCGATCCTACATGATCCAACTCATGTTCGAAAATGATTTTTTTGTTGCGATCTGCTAAGAGTATGCAGTTGTTATTTTTAAGGGAATCGTAGATTCTTTAGTCCTTATTCTCAACAGAAGACACTCTATTAAGCATTCTGGCGTTATCAAAATGTCCCGCTAAACATTGCATCTGACCCCACGTTTACTTTGGCCGGCCCTGGCCAGAGATATAAAATGAAATTAGATATAAATCATACTTGAACCATGCTTATTCTTTAGAAAATTATAAATATGACAAAAAATTATGAGACATATAATAAATTGATTGTTTATTGAGATTTAATATTTTATTAAATTTCTTTAATATTATTGTTAATCAATCAAAATAAAAAGTATAATTGATCAATAGTTAATTATTTAAATATACTGTATTATAATAAATCAGCACCACATTTGACGAGATTTCTGCTCTTTTAATTAAAATGGAAATTAACAGACTAAGAATAGTCTTTCCAAGAAAATCGAAGAAGAGATTTTGAGATTCAATATATAATGATAAAGTTGAAACTATCCACCTATAAAGTGTACAAAACAGTCTATAATTCTTTTCAAATACCCATAGAACAAAAATTTAAATTTGTAATCAAATTAATGTTTTAGTAAAGCATAGTTTACTAAAATATCCATCCAATCTTATTAATTTAATATTATTTTAAATTAAGAATTTGACATATAATGCTTAAAAGAAGCCTATATATCAATATATATATGTATAAGTGGTATACTTATATAGGCTTACCATACGTCCCGGTTTTTCCCGGACAGTCCTGATTTTTTAGTGTTGTCATGGGTAATGTCCGGGGTTTAAGAATTTTGTGACTGGCGAGGATTTTTTTTAATTTTAGACCTACAGTGGTACCTCGACTTACGAATGTTTTGAGATACAAGCCGTCTCTTGCTTCGAGTTGCGAGCT
>WUQG02448957.1:0-35070 GCA_011317285.2 Androctonus mauritanicus | reverse complement strand
ATAATATAATAAAAGAATATTAAAACATTTTTCTTTATATGTACTACCTAGATTGTGAATATTCTATTGTTTATGATCTTGGGTTCTGCAAAATAATTTTATACTCATAAGGGTTCCTTAAATTGACAAAGTTTGAAGACCACTGGTTTAGATTGTTAATTTTAATTGAAATTATGTCAACTGTTGATAATTTTATAATTTAATTGTTTAAGAAAAATTTTATCTAATTTTTATTCCTTATATACAATAGGTAGTTACAGTACAGTTATAGATATGTCTTTTTTTCATTATAATTAGAATAATATTTCTCAAACTATTCTATGAGATATTTTAGTAAGATTGCAACGTTTGCAAAACAAGGCAAAATTGTTACCAATCAAAAGGAGAGACTAAAACACGAAAATTTCCCTAAGGAACCAAGGATCAAAGGTTAACTGCAAACTAGATATAGTGGGGCAAAGTTTCAATATTATTTCACTTTACTCCTTATAACATGGCATGTCACAGCACAGACCATAGTGTTGCCATTATGAAAGTTCTTTTGATGTTCCACAATAAATGTTAGAGAATTAAAATTCATTCCCTTTGACTGTTGATTAAAAGTGTTAATCTGCAATTCCATTGTAGTAAAGATTCATTCCAAGAAATGCATATATTGGAGTATAAAAGTTTAGTTCTTTACTGACTGAATTGCTTTGTATCTTGTTCACAGTTGACCTTTGGCTAGGCTTACCATATTTTTTTGGATCCAATCCAGGACATATTTTTGAAATTACTTAAAAGTCTTACCAGACTTCCATATTTGTCTGCCGACAAGCCTATACACTGTCCAACCCTTTACCCGACAGCAGGTCTTCCCGACGATCCAGTGGTCTGGTCAGAGTGTGTATAAGGGCCTTAAGATTTAGTGCATTTTTTATTCATATTTTATTTTCTAGAAATATGAAAGTGCCTAAAAAAATTCTAATTTGTTGGAGAGGTGTACAGTATTAATATGTATACTGTATTTTTGCTGTTAATTTTTTTCTGCATTGATTTTTATTTTATTTTAAGTGGCAGTATTAAGGAATTAAGAAAGATCTATCACAGAGACAAATTTAAGTGCCGCCCGGGACTTAAATTTGTCTTAAATGTTATGCTCCGGGCGGCACTTACTTTGCCGCTAGCTATTGCTCGTAACTCGAATTTTAGCTCGCAACTCAAAGCAAGAGACGGCTCGTATCTCGAAACATTCGTAAGTCGAGGTACTACTGTAGGTCTAAAATTAAAAAAAATCCTCGCCAGTCACAAAATTCTCAAACCCCGGACATTACCCCGGACAGCACTAAAAAACCAGGACTGCTCCGGCAAATCCCGGACGTATGGTAAGCCTATCTATGGGCAATCCGTTCATAGGTCAACAGGCCAGTAGTTATCACGGGCTGCTTATTATCTATCGGGTGGAATATGGCATTAAGTCACACAGACACCAAGACAGACATATATATTGTATATATATGAATTTTTAATAATTTAGATATAAAACTCTTAGAGGTGCCGAATTTATTCTTGCCTAAGGGTAGTAAAAACTTTGAAAAACTGATTTGAAAAATTCTATTGTTTTCTAATGTTATTATTAAATAATAATATCAATTAAATTAAATTTAATATTATTTATTTTATTCATATATTGTTATTATTACTATTTAATAATAATTAATATACATATAATAATGAATGAATGTATAATAATAATAATAATAATAATAATGTATGAATTTATTTTAAAAAAATTAAAATTACATAGATTGGAATTCATGTACTAGATCGCATAGTTTGGCTTTTCGTTTCTCTTGACTTACGTTACTTCCCAATTGGCAATTAAGTGGTGTAGCATTTCACGGTCTATCATAGGCTACCCACACCCTGGTGGATCGGCCGTTAGGTGAAGAAATGGGTTTATAAAGTCTGATCCGGGGTCCTCCTAAAATACTTTGAAGGTAGGAGACCCTATAATTGAATCTGATATTTCAGATCACGTAGTTACTTTTTTTTACTATGAAATTTAACTTCGCTTTCTACCCTTGTGGTATTTTTTCTTGTGTGGTTTAATGCCACTTTCTACTTGAGGCCTTACTCTTGAATTTTTCGAGAGTAAGGCCTCAAGTAGAACCGTGCGAGACGTGTTGAGTGCGATACCCTCAACACGTCTCGTTTATCGCATAGTGCGCACAAGTTACACAAACAAAAAACTGCACTCTTGATACTCAACACGCATCTCATGGCTACTCTCTTAACGTGTTGGCAACATATTTGGCATAGAGGTGCCGAGATAATTACACGTGATACGTTTTAGTCCTTTTTTATTCTTTTAAAATGAAAATTTTTTTATGAGAATGAATTTGCAAATAAGTAAAGCCATATCCGTTTTGTGCAAATTAAATTTTTTCTTTCTCACAGTTATTAAATTTGGTGCTAAGATAAAATAATAACATGCGTTTTTATATTGTTATCAAATTATAAAAAGATGTAAGGGGATAAAAAAAATAGAATATGATGTATCAATTATTTTTGATTATGTGCTTGATTTAAGATCTGTATTAATTTGAATACTGTACTTAATTTTTACTTAAATAATCGAGATGAGAAATCACATATATTCAGATATTAATTTTGGTCAAAGAATATTAAAGTAATATAAATGTGAGAATTTTAAAATTTTAAACTTACTTTCTTTCCCATTCAATACGATTTGTTGACTCCCAAACAAGAATTTAACTTTTCTACCAACTCTTTCCATAATTCAATTAAATTTTCTTTCGTAAAATCTTAATCGAGTTTTCCGATGAACACTGGAAAACTCGATAAAGAATTTTCCGATATTTTTATTTTGTTTTATAAATGCGACCATAATATCTTTCTGTTCTTCGGTAATTTTTTTAATTTCGCCATGCTTCTCCATTGTATACATACAAACTAGAATTAACGTGGCATTTTGTAATATTAAATTTGATTGGTTGATCATACTTTTAAAATCCCACAACTCATAGCGACAACATGTTGAAGTTGCTGGGTATTATTTTAACTCACTGATGGTGTTCGCATAGTCCGGAGTACCGAATTATCACGTTATCGTATTAAGCTCGCGTGGCGAGTTCGAGATGAAATGAGACGAGATGAGGTGAGCGAAACTCAAGAGTAAGGCCCCTGGTGGGTATTAAATAGTGAGACACCCATTTCTCACCATGCCGAAACCTCTGGTGAGAAATGGGTGCTTCACTACTAGCCGTCATATGGAGGACAGGATTTCAACGGGCCGGGCCCTGATTCCTTCTGAAAAATTCTGGAGGCATAGTTAGAGTTACATTAGATTAGTTTTAATTATGCTACCGAATCCTATAAGGGATACTCTCTGATTACGGCCACTTTTAAATCCCATCAGAAGCTGATCATCTCCTATGATGAAACCAACCGGAAGATTGAAGAATGAGATTAATAGGCTGGGCCTAATACCTCTTGAAAAATCTAAAGACATGGGACCTGAATCTTCTGATAATAGTGGCTCAAAAATGTTTGTCACAACCACACAACTATGGATGGTTGTCACTAGTACAGCAATTAATGGTTGTGTGGTTGGGCAGTTTGTTTATTTTTTATGTGATTATTCTTAATGTGTTATTATTAGAATACAAATTTTATCAAAAATATAATTTTGACAGAGGTTCAGAAGGGAACAATTTATATAAAAATTCTTATAACTTATAAAAAAATCCATTTGTCAAAAAGTTTTTAAAACGGCAAAGTACAGACATTTTCAATAATTCTAATTAAAAATTATAATGAAATTCTTAATTAAATGTTATTATAAATTTCTGGCATAAAATATTATGGAATTAATAAAATTAAAACATTTTATTAAAATAAAACCTTTTGCATTTGCTAATTAAATCTGAAAAGTTATGCATAATATAGGAATTATGTTTAAAAAATATTCATTTCATAATTATTCTTGACTAATTCATAATTTTTAATGCGTCTGATGTAACTTAACATGTTTGTAGTAGTAGTTATATATTAATTAATATTATATTTTCGAAATTAAAGTTTTTAAATATTGTTTATTATACATATATATTAAAATTTATTTTTTAATAAAAATTGCCAACTTTATTTTGCCGTTATTATCTTTGTTTTGTATTACATAAACTATTTATAGGCAATTATAAAGTTTGTTTTTTGATAAATTTATATAAAATGGGATAATAATAAAAGTTTTTAAATTGATAAAAAAAAATAATAATAATGGTTTCAACAGTTACAACAAGAAACTTTAAACGATTTTCGTCGAATTCGTTAAATTTTATACAGTATATTGACTAGCTCTATTTACATTTCATTAATATTTATACATAAATCGATCTTTTTTTTCTTCTGTTTTATTATAAATAATGTCGAAAATTGATCTAGGATTATTTATTTATATTAAAAACTGCATAATATAAATTATAAATGAATAATAATATTTAAACTGGAAATTATTATTTACTATAGCATCATTTAACAATTTGTAATTTCAGACTTAGTGACTAAAGTCTTGGGTGTTTTTTTATTTAAAATATGTAGTTAGTGTATGTTATATGAAGGTCAAATACACATCTGTTATTATAAAAAGAATTTGAAATCACATTAGTTCAAGGTTGATGCTTTTATCGTCTTCATAGAGCTTCCGTTAGTTTATCTGAGAAACTTTCTCCCAATTTTGATAGAATTCAATTCAAATGCATATGCATGAAATATGTAAGTGATTTTTTTTAAATATTTTATACTTTTTAATATAGTTTATTAAAAATTGGAGAAGATATGTAACGGAAAGAAATTTTTTTTTTTTATTACCAAATGTCAAACCAAGAAGAGACTACTAAACGCAATGTGTTATTCAGAAATGGTAAGTTATCTTAAATTCTTTTATGTTCTTTAGCATTTACCTGCTATATAGTATTTATAATCATAAATAATATTAAACTATCGTACAGTATATATAAATATAAGCTTAGAATATATTTTAAAATTGATATTTTTATGAGTTTATACATATTAAATTATGCAAAATGAATCAATTTAATTTTATAGTACCGTACTCGAAAAGTATTGGCTAATCAGGTTATTCAGAAACACATAATTATGTTTTCAAATATATTGTTTTGCGAAAATTTCCAAATTTATTTAAGATAAACTGGCTATTAATTCAATTATCTACTGTAATGGTTTTTATTATTTTATATGAATTTTAAAATAAAAGTATTCTAATTAAATCTATGATAACTATAGCTATTTAGCCTTTTTTTTTTTTCCTCTAAAAAAACTTATTTAGTAATTTTGCCGATGGATAACATTAAACTATCATTCTTTATTAACCTGTTAATTTTGATATTCTTATATGATTGTTATAAGATGGCGGCTATTCAAAACATTAATAACATAGTTAACTTTGAAGCAAATTATCATACATATATGTTATTAGTTTGAAAGTTTTTACTATATTTTGCAAGAAAAACTGATTTATGTAATAATTTTTTTTTTTGTCTATGTGAAAAATGTATCAAGAATTAAATATCGCAGTTTTTTTTCTTTATTCGCTTAACTATCAACATAATTTAAAATGCTATTTAATTTTGAAGTTTCTACGTAGTCCCTCTAATGGAAAGTGGCAAATTCAAACTTTTTAAACTATATATTTGAAATTTTTTGTTGTATTTAAGTAATAATGCTGGAAGTTTCTGTCTTTAGAGTTTATTGTTAAAAAAACAACTTTTAATTATTTTATCAATAACACTTTTTTTTTTTTTTGTTAATCAGAAGTGTCACTTTATTGAATGCATCTTGTTAACATATTGAAATAGTAAATTCTACTAAAAATCTTTATTTAACTTAAAATTAAAATCTAATGAAAAATTCTTTACTTTCATTTTATAAAAAAAAATATAAGATACAAGTAGATATGACCAAATTGAACTGTGATTAAATCTGAATTTAATCACAGTTCTGTGAAATTTTTCGTTGAACAAATTGTTGCTGCAGGAAAACCAAATCATACTTTCATTTTATGTGTCTCGGGTAGGCGTGCTGTTTGAGGTAAAATTAAACTAATTTTCACTCAATCGGCCAAATGAAAAAATAGTTGGTTTTTCGATTGAAAATCAGCACCAAATTGATAGAATCACGAAATTTCATTAGAATTTGCTTTAATTAATTATGTTTATTTGTATCAAACGTAGTATACTTGTCAATACCTTATACTTCATATAAATTTGCTAATTCAAAAAATGGAAATGTAGATTATTGCGCAAATATCTAATGTAGTCATAATTTCCCGCATACAAGTTTGGCCGCATAACTTTTTTATTTAAGAATGCATTTAATAATTCTTCAAGATATTAAAGAGATATGTACTATATATTAATTAAAAATATTAGATTGGTCACTCAAAAGTGTCCTCTCTTACTTTGATGCAATTGCGTAAACTCTGGCCATTCGTCTATTGCTTTACGCAAACTCTTCAAATGAAATTTCTCCCATTCTCGAAGAAGGCTTTCTTCAAATCATCAGTACTGCTGTGAGATCTTGCATATACCTTTTTTTGCATATTTTACACTCCTTTCCAATCAGAGAAATTACTAAGGGGCGGTGCCAGTTCCAATCACAGTCTGCATTCACACCCGTTGAGGGGTCGGATGATGAAGGACAGAGTACGCCGGGTCGGGCGCAGCATCCCGAAAAAACTTTTCAGGAATTACCAGACCTGGGACGCGAACCCCGGTCCTCCTGTGTGGCACACCGACAGCGTTATCACTCGCCATCCTGCCGCCTGCATATATCTTTAGCTCCAACTTCGACCATTTGCTATACTCTAATGGATTCAGATCTGGACATATACAGTGGGCCATTCTTTATTAAAAATGAAGTTGGAACGTGCTAGGTTAGTCATCTCTAGGTAACTTTGGCCTTATGCGATGGAGCAGTTTTGTTGGAAGGACCAGATGATATGATTGAAGAGACAAGTGAATCGGTTCTAAAATTTCTTTCGTGTAATTCTTTGCATTCACTATGCAACTTCATCTTTTCACGATGATTCCATATCATATCATCTCTGAAGCCGACTCTAGGTCCCCAGAGCCGGCTTCAGAGACTTAGCGTAAACGCTTCATTTTGCTTATTAAACTTTTGATCAATAGTGAAGATTTTTCTCACCAGTGAAAAGATTTTTTTTAGCCATCACCAACGTACTGCTTCAACAATGGCAAATAATTCTTGACTCTAGTTTTCTTTTACTGAACACTTAAAAAATGGCATGTCCCTGATTTTAAAGCTAAGTTTAAGGTCTCGTTTTAGGCCCCTCCAAATTGTTGATATTGACATGTTCGTTTGGAGAGCCAATTTCTTTTGGTTGCGGCAAGAATTTGGTCGAATTCGTTCGTACACGTAGAGCATTAATGGCCTTTGGCGTTCTTTTCGTTCTCTGTCTACCGAATCTTTTTCTGTCACTAACACTGCATGTTTCCATGACAGGGATTCTTAACTTTTTTTGTTCCATAGACCCCTTTTCAGAGTAATAATTTTAAATGCACAAAGTAAAATTTCAAAGGAAACCATTATATTAAAATACAGTTATTAACAAAATAAAAAAACGATACAGTAATATACAGTATGTTCATCTTAGCACATTGAATAATAATAAAATACGTTTAATTTATGGGAAACTTTAAGTTAATTTTATTTATTAAAGATATGACAGCGTGAAAACTGTTGTTGATCACAGATACAACTAATACTACTGTAATTTATTGCATACATTTATTAAAAAAGAAATATTAGTTTTAATTAGTGGTCAGTGAAAATAAAGAGAATGAGTTGATTTTTTCTCGTTCAAGCTCACGGACCGCTCTGAAATCTTTCCGCGGACTTCCAAGGGGTCCATGGACTCCTGGTTAAGAACCCCTGCCATAAGAAGACATATCTCTTACAAGATCATATATAGTTTTTCCAACTTCGGTGTTTTTAGCAACTTCAAAATTTCTTATAGTGCTTTTCCTACTAAATGTAGCTGCAAAATTACATTCGGATAAGATTGTTTTAGGCCATTTTTGTCTATTGAAGATTCTGAAAAAATCTCTTGTTTACTAGAAAGTAACATAGTAACGAAGGCACGTTTTTGTCAACAAATGACGCCAGTTTCCATTCAACCGGATTGTGAAGGACGAGGATCGATGGGCTGGGCACAGACCCCATGATAAATATTTTCAATGGATGGGACTTGAGATTCGAACTCGGGTCCTCCAGAGTGGAAAGCTGAAGCGTTTCCATGCGGTCAATCCAGCCGACTAACGAAAGTACTTGGACATGCGACCTGAGTAATTTTTCATTCTCGTAATATTTAGCGCTATTTGAATTTTTGCAGGAATTTATGATCACACTATGTAATTTACAGAGTATTTTTAAAAATTAATTTCTATTTATTAGCGGCAATATTGATATTTTAAATGAGAATCTTAAATTGATTATTGTATTTTATAAATTACTGCATTAAACTTTAACTTATTGTTTCCTTTAAGAATGATTTATATAAATAAAATTATCAAAAAAATTAGATCAAATTAATTAATTTGTGCTAATATAGTGTAATATTGTACTATAATTGAATAAAATTAACTTATCTATTGCATTATTTATATAAATTGCAAAGCATTTACTTTATTTTTTATAATTCATGATATGTCAGATTCTGTAATTAATCTGTATAAGATAAATTTATAAAAGTAAAAAATTTATGCGTGACATTCTATGAAATTGCAATAACATATATAAATAAATATTTTCTATAATTCAGGAGTCTCAAGGGTAAAATTAATGTATATAAAAAAATATATTGTATATAATTTTAAATACTGTATTTTTTAAAATAATAGAAAATTAAAATGGATAATTTTACGATAAGAACTTAACAGAAATGAAAAACTGAAAAACAACATATTCTTAATTTCATTCTTTAAAAAAAATAAACTGGAAACTATAACTTAAATTTAAAAAACAAATAAAATTGGCATATCTTTGATCAAAAATTTGTATCAGATTGAAAGCAATAACAATCTGATAGAAATTTTTGATCAAACAGAACAGAACAGAAAACTGGCGAATTTTTCAAAAAATAGCTGGATATGCTTTAAATTAATTTATATTACATAGACTGCAATGCTGAATAAGAATAAAGTATTAAATTATTTTTGAATCCTCAGTATATGAAAATCAGCTGCATTATAAAAGTAAAGCTTATAAAGATTGCTCGCCAATTCGAGTTCGAAGTGCGAAAGAGGAAAATCCAGATATCAGAATTTTAGAATGAATTTTCTTCGCTAGTAGATGTCATTTAATTGATGAAATTGAAATGGAGAGCAATTGGGAAGATAGAAGCAGGCCAAACTAAGGCAGAAATGGCCAGATGGTTAACTATTAATCGTACTGTGGTTCATAGGTTATGAAGTCAGTTTCAAAATTCTGAAACAGCATTTCGGAGATATAGCGATGGAAGATCAAGGTTTACTAATGCAGTGGACGATCGATATCTTCGATTATGGGTTCAAAGGAATAGGGGCCCTATTCCAATATACCTGTTCTTGCTACAGCTATAGGACTGCTGTTATCTGCTTCCATTATATATAGAAAGCTTTCCGAAAGAGGACTATATATTAGGCAATTAGTTGCTTTCATGACCTTATCCCCGTCATAGAAGGGAACGTTTGAAATAGGCAAGACTATTCAAGATTATTCTATTCTTTTCATAACAAAAGCTGCCCCGAAATGAAGCTGTTAAAATTTGTTTCAACGTTTTTCAATGACATGGCATATTTTGGCTTAGGGAAAGTGCCACATAGAAAGATTTAGGCCGTCTAACTGTTGCTCGTGATGGGATCAGCCGTCAGGTTCAATGAACCGGGAGTGGATCCTTCATGAATAAACTGGAGGTGTGGAATCGGAAATTGAAAATTGAATTCGGATTCTCCAGTATGAAAACTTGCACGCTTCTACTACAGTCATACGGCCGATGAGCAAGACATCATGTCAAATGGACTGAAACCCAATGGAAGTCTGTATTCTTTTCAAATTAGCCCAGATTTGATCTGCATTGTAACTCCAGGCGTATAACACGGTACTTTTCCTCTAATATTCAAGAAATAGACACTTATAGCCTGATGGTTTGGGTAGTATGATGTTAGGCAGGTGCATAGACTTATACATGTTTTCTAGAAGAAACATGAATGCCAAAAGATATAAGAATAAAGTCTTAGACTCCATTGTTCATCTGTATGCAAACACGATTGCAGATAATGCTCGGCCATATCGATTAAGACTTTTTCTGTATGATTTTTATGCCGCTTTCCATTCAGAGAGTACTAAGTTGAGAGGCATTTCCATACCCACCACCGGCCGCCTACACCCTAGTAAGATCAGTCGATAAATGGATGATGAAGTTGGCAGCTTGGATCACTCCTGAAAAAATCAGGCTGCCAGGAATTGAACTCTGCAATAGGCTTCCACAGCGGCCATCCGGCCGACCATCGAACAGGACTGATACTTTCAAAATCAAACTATCGTTGGTATGGATTTTTATTTTTTTTTTGCATTTTTACGCCCCTTTCCAATCAGGGAGATTATTAAGGGACAGGGCCAGTTCCAATCACAGGCTGCACCCATGCCCGTGGAGAGGGGCCGGATGATGAAAAACGGGGATCACCAGGCCTAGCTCAGAACACCAAAAAAACTTTTCAGGAGATGACCTGAAAAGTTTTTTTCACCTGGGACATGAATCCTTCTGCGTGGCACGCCGACAGCGTTACCACTCGACCATCCGGCCGCTTATCGTTTAACTGTAATATTTAAGCCAGCAATGCTGAAATCTAAACCTTACCGTCATCGGAGGAAACAGCTCAAGCTAGACCCTCCATATTAAAAAGCGAAGAAGAAGAAGAAGAAGAATCTAAACCTTATTATATAACACTTTCCCCAAGCCAAAAATATGGCGTGTGATTGAATAATGTTGGAGTAAATTTTAGCATTTTCATTATGCGCAGTGAGCAACTCTATGTATAAATGTGGAATATTTTTAAACTTGGAAATATAATCTGTTTTGTTTTGATTTGAAAATAATATTTCACCATTTCTAGGGTCACAATAAGCCACAAATGACTTACGTGCTGCGTATTGAACCAATCTAAGCTGATCTAAACATTTTTAGATAAAATTCTACTATAATAATAATTTAAAGATATTTTAATCTATATAAAAAATTATACTATCATCTAATATTTTAGCTGCAAATAAAACTTCAAAAAATCAGCGACTACTAATTTATTTCATTGCAACAGATATGCGAAATTATCAGTTATTTTTGATGAAATTTTTCTTACTTTCCAATAACTTTAATTTATATGAACTCAGGATAAATTTTATTTATAGCCACAGTATTTTTACTAAAAAGATTTTATTTATGTATAATTGTAAGAAATTTCTAGTATAACTGAATGTTCCTTACAATCGCACAAGGAAAACCCGATTAATTTTAGTCAATGGAAAACATTAATTTATAATTTTGAAATTGTTATGTAGATAGTACTTTTAAACTTAATTTTTGAAATATTTTTTTTACAAATACTATACAGTATATGAAAAATATCAAATACACATTTTAATTAGAAAAATTATTTTAAAAATCTGTATTATATACTGTATAAACCATCTTGATGTAATTAAAATCTGCTTCAGTTTATATTTTTAATTACAGTATTACTTTTTGTATTATTGTTATTTCTATCTTTCAATCTCTAGAATCTGACATATCATAAATTACAAGAAAATAAACAAAACGTTTTGCAGTGTGTACTGTATAAATAATGCAGTAGATAAGTAAGTTTTTATACATTACCTTTTTTTTTTTATTGAATAATTAACAGTATTTGTAAAATATATTAATCTCTAATTAATTAAATCTTAACATTTATAACTTGGATATTTAAATGGTTTTTAATTCGATTAAATTTTATATAATTTTAATAAATTATTATTTTGGATTTATTATTATAGAATATAATTTTATTTAAAAATTTATATAAATTCTTTGAATAGATTAAAATCTTTCAAAAAGTTAAAAGATTCACTAATGAATAAAAAAAAATGCTATATAATAAATCTTTAAAATGATTTTAATATTATTTATTAATTTAATACTACAAAATAAAAATATAGTATTGTTATGCTTAATTTTTTCTAACAAAATCAAATATTTTAACTTATACAAATTCTTTCTAAATCTAAAAAAACATTAAAAGTTTTAATTTGTAACTATATATAAAATGAAACCTAATCCCTTCTTTGAATCAAAAAAATAAAATATATATATATAATATAATACATATATTATTGAAATTTAATTAAAGATCAGATATAAATGTTTTATGTTTTAACTTTGAAATGAAGTTTCATATTTTTATAAATATTATTTATTAAAAATGTTTATGGAAATAATTATTAAATTATTGATCAAATATATGAATTTGATTTAAATTATTAAAACCATATATATATGATTTTGATATGCAAAAATATCAAAAATATAAAAATATACTATACAATATTATTAAATAAAATAATTGATTAATCATTTTTTCAATTGAAAATTAAATTATTTACATGAATTAAAACTTAAATATAAAAAGAATATAATAAATTTATATTTTATATTCAAATTTTTAATTAAAATTTAAACACTATTCCTTATGTCAAAAAAAAAATGTTCCTTATGTTTCCTTATGTTTAAAAAATATAATAAATAATAATAATAAAATTTTCACATTATATACAGTACTCTTATATACTTTGATTTTATGCATAATTTAAAAGAATTGAATTCAAATATGAACTTTATACTGCAAATTCTCCAAGAAGAATGAAATTTTAATATTTTATATCATTGAAATTTCTTCAGTATGATTATACAGTATAATGTTTAATGGTGTAACAATAATTACATAAATAAAAATCTGTGGAAAAAAAAAGATTCTGTTGTGCATTATTGTTTTTGATTGAATCTCTGAGAAATTATCTTTGTTTTAATGTATGTTTTTATTTTCATATTTTATTTTCTTGGAAAATAATGAAAATTAAAATGTTTTCATAAAATACTTTTTATAATTATTATTTATGCTATTATTATTATAATGCTAATCTCAAATAACTTAATTGTTTAAAAAAAAAGTATGTATTGATTCCCAATGAGAAGTAAATAAAGAGAATATGGTACTTCACTAAACAGTTTTATACAGAATCTTTAATTAGTATAATGAATTAAGTTATTTTTAGCTAAGAAAAGATTATGGTTTTTTTATTACAAAAATGTTTAAAACCAATATTATTCCAAATAAAGATTTATTATTAAATAGTAAAGATTCATTAGTGGTCAGTTTTTATTTTTCTAATATAAATCATTTAGTACAAATTCTTTGTGTAAAAACATATACTTTACAATATGCTATTTATTCAATAAAATTAAAATTACAACATAAAATAGTTTTAAAATAATAAAATATTTCAAAATAAAAATAACAGTAATATAATTTTCAATTTTTTTCCTAAAAAAATAATTTAATGTATTTTAGTTAAACTTATTTTCCTTATACAATCAGGAAAATTAAATATTTAATAATGAGTGAAAATAACTCTTTGAATTATGAATTATTTGTTTATTGATAATGAGTTATTTTGTTGTAGAATATAGGAAAAATAAAAAAAAAATATTAACATGAATAATTTAGCCATTGTATAATCTATAACACAAACCATACAGTGGATGATCTAAATTATTAATGCAATTTAATGAAAAAAATTTTGTCATCATATTATTGGTTTTTGTCTGGGATTACAATAGTTTAAGAGAAATTTAACAAAACAAAAATGCTGTTATAAAAATAAAGCAAATGTTTGCTTACAATTTGCTTTTGTGTTAAAATATTAAATAATCTAAAATTTATGCCATTATATTTGTAATGAATGTACTCAATAATTAGTTAAATCTAACTAGAATTTGGCGAGACTACTTAGATCCAATTATAAATATTATTTTGGGATATATTATTGCTTGGAGAATTTTAAAAATAAATTTATATATATTTTTAATTAGTAAAATCATTAAAAAATGAAATTTATTGTAAAAAATTCTATTTTTTTTTAATTAATATTGTAGTGTAGTGTTACATATTTTGCTAAGCAAAATTTAACTTCCGATTATCGTAATTAAATGAAAATAAAAACATTCTTAAGAAATATTTTAAATTATTTCTCGAAGATTGATTGGTCCAATTCTTAATATATTTTGGTGCAAATATGCAAATCATATAAAATGCAGAAACACGCATATAAATATGTATAAAGAAAATAAATTATTTTAAAAATTTAATACATCTTTCAATTTATGAATATTATATAGTACAGTATATCAGTCATAGAAAATATTCCCGAAATGCTTTATTAATCACATAGGATTTTGTAAAATTGCGTTACTGTTTAAATATTAGATCTATATTTTTTTTTTAAACTTTGGCATTGCTAAGTTGACCATTAAAAATTTCGTAGAAAAATTGATTGATGTAGGATATTTAAATTTTTTATTTTTTTATTTTTCCCAGAATTTAAATTCTAGACGGAGTACAGTATATTATTATTTTCCCCCTATACATTTATCATAATAAATTCAAATAATGTCGTTTTTTTCAGTCAAGTTATTATTTTAAGTAACTATTTGAACGAAAAAATAAAATTTGAAAATATAATGTTGCGAATACATTTGTGTTCGGATTTTATTGATGTGCTTCTTAAGCATACATGTGCAATTAATAACGATTACGTGATTCAAATAACGATATGACATCAAAACTGAGGTCAAAATTTCGACTTTTTTTATGAAGATTATTATTATTATTATTTTTTTTAAGATTTCTATTTTGAATGCAGATTAGCAGAATGATAATGAATTGTCTACATTAAATTCTGTTGTGAAGGTTCTATTGAAATCGTTTTATTTTATAAAAAAATTTTTTTTTTAATTGTTAATTTGATCTTGTGAGAGGCTTTTGATAAGTAATATGAGAGCTTTTAATAACTTTTAAAGAATGTTTTGATAATTTCCTATTGCGAGAAATTTGATTCCACAGCTTTTAATTTAATTATAAAGTCTAAATCCTTTAATGGTTAAAAAAAAAAATCTTAATTTGATTATTAACTAGATAATGATGATTATTTTTATATAAAATTTAAAATTATAAAAATTTTAACGTGTTATTTGCTTTTTTTTTAAATTTCTAATATTGATTTTATAGTTAGATATAGTTAGTTTTATTACGCCGGTTTTAATCCACGAAAAATTCTTTTAATAAAAGATTTTTTTATAATCTTTAAAATGAAATCTAAAAAAATTTAAGAGGTTTTTTTGTCTGTAAGTAAATAATAATAAATAATAGTTTAATGAGTTCATCAAATTTCTAAAATGAAATAATTATATATATAATCATGCTATCAACAATAATCGATAATTTTTAAGATATTTAAAACGAAAAAATTCTTTTGTTAGTATATAAAAGAGACAACAGATGGAGTTATCGAAATTGACCGTTGTCTAGGCAACCATATTTTGGAGAGGATGGTTGATAATAGTTCTTCAACATAAAACAGAAACAGTTTTCTGCCTCTTAAAATTGTTCTAGATTGAAAATAAATAATATAAATGAAAGAATTTCTTGTATTTTTTCTCCACTCTAGAAAACTATTAGCAATACATTGTATCATTAAGCGGGAAAATAATAACAAATTAAGGATGTTAGTGCAGATATCTATGATATGGAAACCCTACCAGTGCATTTCGTGACTTTATTGATGACTTCATATGAGGGCTTCTTGACATCTAGTTAGAAAGCTTTCAATGGAAGTTAAAAAGTTATCATTACTTAATTTTGCTTATTAAACAATTTTAATAAATAAAATTATTTATTTATTTATTTCTAATTCCTAGAATTTTGAATGCTAAAAACTGATAAACAAACATGATGTTAAATAGTTTATATATAAAAGATTTATCATTCTAACCTTCAAATTTAAAAAATATATATATATATATTAACAAACTAGATTTCTACCAAAATCGTGTTTAGTTTTTGTTTTCAAATAAACAAGCTAATTGATATATTTCTATTCAAATTTACTCACAATGCCCTATAATTAATCATAATATAATTTTGAACTTAATTAGTTTAGGACATTTATATTTACAGTATATTAAACAAGACAGCTTCTGACGAAGTAATTCTGTTTACTGAGCGAGAACCTTAGATCTAATCTGCCTGACATACAAAGAAATAATAACTTTGTTATTTAAAATAATACTTTTTTTTTACATTTGAACTTAGCTTCTAAGCCTTTAGGATGTTTTAAGAATTTCTGCAGATAGATAAATCGATAGAAAAGCCTTGACCTCAACCAAAATCTTAGAAGTTTCTACAATGGAAGATATAGTATGATCTGTTATGAAGATCTTAACATCTGAAATTTAGAACAATAGGGGCACACTAAGCAAAATGATACCATCTTTTGTTGTTATTTTTCAACTTTGACCATTTTCTTGGTTTTTTAAGAACCACTGATGATAGTTGGACATTTATTATAATTAATAATAACTCACTTGGAGTAGGAAGAGCGCAGAATAATAATTAATTGAATAACATAAAACTTGGAACCGATACAAGAAAGAAAAATAAAAAAGTAATATAAAAACAACCATTTTTCTTCTATTTTTCGAGAAATTCCGGATTGAAAAGGATGGATAACGACCTAAGAAGATGACTAAATGAGACATAAAAATAGGAGGGGCCAAATGATAACATCTTCCCTTTTCTTCACATTTTACTATAAAATAACAAAAAATAATATATATACTATTTTACTAGTTTCGTTTCTTCCAAAGAGAATAGTAACAATAGTAATAAAAGTAAAAATATAACCTAAAATCGTCTCATTCCTCTATAGAAATAAAAATATATTTTCTGCAATTTCTAACGTTTATGATAGTGTTAAAAACTAAATAAAATTTGGCACTGCCACCTGTTTACACTTGTAAACTAGTGATGTACTTTTTATTGTTTCTCTTGTACATTATGTACACATTCCAAACAAATTTTTGTGTAGTCAAATAGAATATTTTCTATTAATTTTTTAATGTCTATTTTATGCGTATATGCCATGACTTTTCCTATTTTAAAATAATTTTTAATTAAAAAAAAAAAAAAGATTTTTATTTAGCGAATCATGTTCATGATTTTCTTGTTCGATCTTCAATAGTTTATTTAATTGGTTCTAGATGGCGCAATTGATTCTCGATGATAAATTAACAAAAATTAAATATATTATTACATTTATGATAAACCAGATCAAATTTTATGCTTGATGATGTTAAAACTATTTAAAATTTGAATCGATTCTATTAATTCTTACTGGTCAAGATTAAAATTATAAGCAATTTCAAAAGAAACTTCTTTGCAATTCCTTATACAATATATTCAATATTGTTATGTTTAAGTTTCATCCAAGTATAAAATTCACTTATAATCCCAGTTATTCTTGCAGATACCAATTCTCCAAAGGAAGTATATCCGTGCAGATTTAACTCTTATTCTTTCAACGAATTAATCAACTTCCTTATAGTCTTTTCGATAGAAGATAGGTCAAAGTGTCATCTTATGGACTTATATATGAATGAATGAAATTTATCATTTTAGTTTATACAATGATTATTTTTAAATCCTGATTTTATTTGATCATCTCAATGCGATTGTTTTTAGGTCATCATCCGTTTGGCCAATTAGGTTTGTGCACAGTCAACACAACTGAAGACTGTGACATTTGCACTGAAAATGGAAATGTCCAAGTTCATTCGTTGTGGCAATAGTGACTTTTGACTCAAAATTTCTTTTATTTTCACTTGATAGAGAGAATCAAACAGTCCATATTTAAAATTCTATATAGCATACGTATAAACTTTAATTTTAGATTTTTAAATACATAAATACTAAGTTAATCATTTTTAAACATATAAGTCACGTGTTTAAAACTGATGACTTCCTTATTAAATATTTTATCCACTTTCTTTTTCTTTTTTTTATATCAGAATTAAATCAAAATGAGATTGAAAATGATTATCAATTTTAAAGAATGCAATTTTAGATAATAAGATTATATTGGCAGAATATACGTTTTCAAAAGTAACTAATTTAAATGAATTTTATAATATATCGATTTCGAAGAATATATCGTTATAATCTTTAAATCACCAATTCTTTACGTTTTTTATTTATTAACAATTATTAATTACATAAATCAAACTTTTTAATTGAATAATTTACATAAATAAAAGTTTACAATATGTAAATTATTTTTTAAGTGATATTTCGTATGGATATTTTATTTTATTTATTCATAATTGAATTTGAATATATATAAAATATAAAATTTGTTTTATAAATCTATATAAATAAAAAAAAATTTTGTTATTGGTCGGTTATGAGATATAGATTATAGTTGAATGTTTTCGATTTTTTTTCTTTTCATAGGCAAGTATTTAAATTTGCAATTTTTTTATACTTGATATGTAGGCTAAGTGAAGTACAAATATTTATATACTTTGATATAGTTTTATATTTTAAATGGTAGAAAGTAATATTTTTTTATTTGAAGAGAAGCTATTATAATATAAAAGAAATTATTTAATAATCTTTTGTATAATATATATTTTTAAATAAAAGTTTGCTATTACATCACATATTGAAACATTTATTAAAAATTCATAAGAAAATAATTTTTCATATGAAAAAAAGTTTTTATTGATTTATATATCAGTTTTAATAGGTACATCGTTATGAATAGATTATCACCAATCTTTTCAATTATTATTGCGTGTTATATGGTACTAGTTTGTGTCACTATGTATATAGCGTTACAATGTCTCTCCCTACAAAGTCAGAACAACATTTTCTAACTCTACGCACGCACTGCTAACGCAAGCGCAGATGCCAATGTTTCCCACGAGTTCTCTTCTCCACCACTCTCTCTCTGTAATGTCTGTAACATCTACATCACACTGTTTGTCAGTAAAAAAGAAAGAAAAGAACATATACTTTATTAATTTTATTAAAACAAGCATAAAATATCACTATGCTAAAATAATTAATTAATTATAATAACAAATTTTTCTTTTCCACTAAAAAATTGAATTTTATGGGAACTCCTGTAAAGCGTTCTTTGCCTTTTGGAGGACAGCCGAGCAGTGAAGTCAAACTTTCTTCTCTTGGCCTATTTTTTATTCTGCTGTACATTTAAATAAACATGAGATGATTGATTAAATTAATAATTTCATTTTGTACTAGTAAACATTATAAATTATATTAAAATATATACACACATACATATATATTATATGCTTTTTTTATTTTAAACGAATACATAGGACCCTCAGATCGTGTTCTATGACCTAGTATTTGTAGTAACGTATAGTACAACCAAAGTTTGGCGTCTTGCCAGAAAGATTTTCAATGTGAGGGCAATGAACCGACAACCCCCCTTTCCAAATCATCGAGATAGATCCTTTGTCACTCATTTGTCGGTTTTGTATTTACAATTCATCGTCGTATGTGTGGAGGAAAAATCATTCTTTGTTAATCGCAATGAATACTTTAAATAAAAAAATATTATGAGAAATAGAAGATTTTAAAGGTTATAAGATAATTATTGGTGAATAAATTGTAAAATTGGAAAATGTCAATTATCTGTATAACACTGAAAGGAAAAACTGTTTCTTTGGTTCGACTCTATTCTGCTACTGTACGATGCAGCACAGCTTAAATCGCACACCTCGTGCATCGATTGAGGTAAATGTCACGCCGATTAACCTCTATGTGGCAGGTATGAGACAAGATGGCATTTACGCACCTCCTGCAAGAAAGGAAAGCCCAGAAAGGTTGACAATTTTCTACTGCAACGTTTCAGGAGGCATACCATATAAACTCCTAGCATTCACTTCTCTCTATCTCTCTGTCTCTGCTGCATGAAAGCTAGCTCAATGCGCATGCTCCGTATCGGAACTGGTCCATGCCCTGCTGGGTGTGCGAAGTGACGCAGAGGTGGCTGGGCATCCGAGTCCACCGCTGTCACCATCCAGGCAGCAGGAGTGGTTGATATACCGTAGAAGGTGAGTCACCGTTGGGTCCTTTAGGTGCCCTCCTGGTCTTTTAGAGAACATTAGGGTGAGTCTAGCTAAAGGGGAGTTGTTTGACCAGGGTGTTGTCGGTGGCAGTAAGGGTCCTGATTGCAACATGGCGACTGCCTTTGCTCTAGTCTGTGTCACTATTTATTGCATCGGTAGGGGATATGTAAATGGTTATTAAACAAGGTACACTGTGTATATGTTTCGAAAACTCCTATTCTCTTTTTTTGTACATAGTAAATTATATTCGCTCTCTACCCCGAGTCAATGTAGTCAAGAACCTCCGGATAATTCATTAGCCATTGTAGTTTGTAGTAAATTCGACACATTGATGTTGGAAAGCCGAATTGAAAGAGAGTATCGGATGAAGAATGGCGATCGAAACGCGGGAAACGAGTCAACTACTTACAACAACCGCCCTCCCAACATAAATGTGTTTTGAGAACGAATTGAAGCGTATCGAGTTTTGGAAAATGTTAGAAACGATTATAAAATGAGATTTCTTAAAGTTTTATATCTAAATCTGTCCATCGTATCTTGTGGTGTGGCCAATAATGAATGTTGGCAGGATGCCAAAAGGGAGAAGGGCTGAATGTTCTCATAGCGTACAGTTTTGCATTCACTATCGACGTACTACATAAATAGAATATGTTGCGATTATTATACACTAAATAACATCTAATAACGATATAAAATAGCTTTTCTACTCTTATAAAATGGGAAAACAACGCTTAAGAATTACACCAGAGATGTATAACTTCAAAAAATTATCAGACTATAAAGAACAAGACAAGAATCATAGTTATTCTTAATTCTATAATAGTTTGGTTTTTGCTGTCACCAAAAAAATGTATGTATTGATTAAAAGTATTTATAAGTGTAACATTATTGATCAATTGTTAACTGGTCAAGAACCATTAAAATTTCGGTCTCGGTTATCCGGAATGGGATCGATTTAAAATCGCGATCAATCAGTCCAATGGACGTTGACCGTACTTTTGGCGGGAATTAGTTAACCAATAAGAGTCAATAGTGGCGGATAATAACGTATTCTTTTCAATGAGGTGACGCTGAATATAATGTGTTTAACGTCTACAAACCGAATCACGTCGTTCGTTAATCAACTTAAGCGAAAATTTGCGCTAAATATGTGTAGATTACGTAATGTGAATTACATGAACGCTTAATGTACCTCCTTTATTAGCTTAAAACTCTAAACGGAGCTTCTATGTTAGTTTTCAACAATAGTTCTATGTTTAAAACTAATAACGTCAGTTCAAGCCATTAGTTTTGAGATTAAATACGTTGATTGGATACTGATTAACCAATCGGGTGGGGGTGGAGACATTTTTTTTTTTTAATGACAAATTTTTCTTTAACAATTTTTCTTATATATATATATATAATACAATAGAACCTTCACGGATGTATGCACAATATGTATATATGATTTTATCGGAAATCTTTTACTTTCAAATATCAAGTATTCTTCCACCATTCATATTGCTCCAGTGACATTTAATAAATCAATAACGTTCCTATTCGTAATAAAACAACATAATTTCGATATAATTACAAAAATCGTATTTTAAAAATGTTTTTCAAACATTCAAATTATTTATTTTTTTTATCTTAAATTTAAAATTATTATTATTATTATTTTTTCATCTAATCATTATTTTATTGGATAATTTTGAAAAAAAATTTCGCGGCGATTGGTAACTAATAAGCTTCCTTTGTCTGATGTTTTATATTTTATATTGTAGCCCGATCGGTCGAATTCGGAATAAGTTAGCATGACGTAGAAAGATTTTTAAAACTTTAGCTCTGATTGGTTTTTAATTAGCAAATAAGCATATATCTACTATTTTTTAATTCGAAAATTTGAATTTTTAAGAACGATCGTTCTGATTGGTTATTAACGTCTATATAAATGACATTTGATTTTTTTTTATTTTTATTTTTAAAATTTATTCCGAATACTCTATTAATTTTTTTTTAAATAATTTTGCATTTAAAGGGAAAATTAAGATAATAAAAGAAATATAATTTTTAATTAATTAAAGATATAAAATTTAAGCAATGTGTGGCACAATCTGAGTTCATAATTCAATTTCCATTGGTCAAATTATATAACGTCAACTATTCAAATTAGAGTAAAAGTGAATTAATGAGTACCCAACTACCAGCCCAATTTAATGAATTTTTTGTTTTCTTTCTAGCTTTTTCAGTTGAAGAGAGATATATTTATATATCAATAATAACGAAAAAAAAATAATATGATTAACTATGGAGGAGTTATGCAAAGGAAAACAGTGTTTTTCTTTTGCTAATTCTTTTAAATATCGTTGTTTTCTCTCCAGAAATTCAGTTTTTCTTGACAGTGTTGGCAAGTTGCCATAGTTGAACAATATACTTGGCACACCGCCAAAGACACAACAACCTCCTCAGCAAAGCACAAACTACAACTCTTCCAACCAAATGCTTCTCGGCGTTGCTTCTTTCTCTTTTTCTTTCGTCTTAAAGCTAATTCTTGGTGCTGAATCTTGACAGATGTGATTGCCTTTCTGAAGAGATGGACTCTTTACCCTTCTTCTCTTTGCTATTCAAATTTTACTGTATTGGCGCTCATATTGCCAAAAATTGAGGGGTTGTATTTAAATTAGGGGCGTATATTGCTCTCGTCTCTCTCTCTCTCTCGCTCGCTCGCTCTCTCTCTCTTTTTTTTTCTTTCGGTTTATAAGTTGAGAACATAGAACGGGAGTCGTTGATAGGATTTTGGGTGGAATGGAGATTTTATGTCACGTTGCCAAAACTGGATTGCGGGTTTTCTTGGCTTTCTCAGTAGGAAATTATGTTTGGACTAATCCGTGCCGTCATTTAACTTGGTGTAAATTTGGATCTGGTAATTGTTTCGAAAGCGAGAGAATGTATCATTCACATGGATCTAATAACGAATGGTATAAATTTGTTTCTGTATTAATAAAGAGGATTCTTGGGTATTCAGCCGATCTCTCTGATTCGAAAACTGAAAAACGGTATCAAATAGCTGTTTAATAATAAAAAACTGTGATTCTTCCATAAGATTATCAAAAATTTTTATTGGAACTTTACATAAATTATAATTTCTAAAAGAAGATTCAGATTCGTATCGAATGAATATCGTTTTATAAGAAAGACCGCTAAAAAAAAATTTAAATTTTTCTATATATTTTGATTTTCAAAAATTAAATTTTACTAAGTACGTCCGTGATTTGTATAAAAAAAATTGCTATAGTACTTTTTTAAGCTTAGAGGAGGGGAAACAGACAGATAGACCCACCACAAGTGATAGTGCGCGTGTTAAAACGATTACTACTGTCAAACACGATAACTTAGCACATAAATGAGAATTTCATTGTGTGAGAAAAAAAATCTCTTGTCGACCAATCTTGTCGAGTGTCTACAGCAGATTGGCTAAGCATTTGACCAATGGAGATCTTCTCCATAGTTCTATAAAACTCGAGTTGTGCAAAGAACGAATTTAGATTTAGTTCTCCAGTTTCGAACTTTGGAATCAGAAACCATGCATTAATTTTGGCTTTTGAATTTTTTTCTTAAAATAATTGTTTTATAGGAGAAATGAGCTGGTTTCGAAGGATTAGATCCGAGACGGTAGAAGATAACTACACAATTCTATTGGTGCCACTTTGGAAGAAAAGATGAATGTCAAAGTCCAATAGTCGAAAGGTGATGGAAAAGTTGGAAGGTGACAGCATTAAAATCAGAACAAAGTAATATCATTATTTGGTGGAACATCCTTCAGAGATGATTCATAAATTGGCTTATTTATATGTTTTCAGTATTTTTGTTTATGGTGAGTATGACTGTATTTTTAAATTTAGAAACAATATAGATAATTATCGTTTTAATTAAGCTGAAATTTTTAATGATCTCTTTTGGGTATAGTATATCTTTGGGATTTTTAAATAGCAACTTTTTATGGAAATATTCTTTTTACATTCTACCTGACACGATTTTTTTTAGTTCTTAAGTCTACTTGTTTGCTTTTTTTTTGGTTTCGAAGGATTTTAAAATAATTGTTTTATAAGTTTACTGTATATTTAAATATTTACCGTTGTCAAGATACAGACTTATTATTTTTTTTTTTTAATTTCCAATAAATCTGACATATGTAATTTTTTTATTAATTCTTATTTAAAAATTTTAATAAATTATTAAAATTAAATTATTATAAAAGTATAATAATTTTATTTTGTATCCAGTAGTCGAGTTTATATATTTAAAATTTTAAATATTCTACAGTTGATGTGCTTATGCATATATCTACATACAGTAATTTTTCTTATACGTTTCATAAAATTGTGAAATGAGTTTATGTTGTTGATATGTACTTTTGAAGAAATTATATCAGAATAAAACTTTAAAACTTTTCTTTAAAACTTATGATTGATTAAAAACGAATTTCGGGAAAAAATATTAGCTAAGTCTATTTTGGATAGCTATATATATCATATAGTTCAATTTTTGATGTATTTTTAATATAAAAAAATATTATTTTGCATGTTAGTTACTTCAAATTTAAGTTTTGTTAATCGAATTTTTCATTTTTAGACATTTATTAATTTTAAATGACAGTCAGAGTCTATATCTATCCTTCTGTTTAAAGTTTTGATTTCACTAGAACTTTTTGTTTGATGATTTTCCTATATTTCTAAATAATCAGTTCACTTTTTTCATTCTTTAGAAACTTAAAATTCTCCTTAAAGTCCTAATATGATTGAACTTTTTTTCAGGATTTGATGGACCTATAGAAAAACGTATGGGACCCGTCTTCATCTCCGAACCACCAAGTTCTGTTGATTTCCTAAATACAACAGGTGTTGCTGTGGACTGTTTAGCATTTGGTAGTCCTTCGCCTCGTATATCATGGCGTTTAAGGGACGGCAGCCTCGCAGAGAATGTGCCAGGACTTAGACAAACTCTACCGAATGGTACATTAATCCTATGGTCCTTTCGACCCGAACAATATCGCCAAGATGTACACGCGGACGTCTACAGGTGTCTGGCCAGCAACATGGTTGGAACTATACTCAGCAGAGACATCCACGTCAGGGGAGGTAAGCGATGACGTCACAGCTGATCAATATCCCTTTTAGCCGCCACTTAATTACCAATTCTATGGATTGCAGTTGTCAAACAATACTACGAAGTACAAGTCTACGATGAATATGTCATCCGAGGTAACACAGCTGTATTGACCTGCCATATTCCTAGTTTCGTAAAAGATTACGTCACAGTGACGTCGTGGATACGGGATGACATTGTTACCATAACCTCAACTGTACAGGAAGGTTGGTAGCTTTTCTAAATCTTCATAAATAAATATTTCGAATCGAATTTTTTTCTTTTATAACTTTTACTGCTTATCGGATCTTCTGAACTGTAACCTTGTATTGGCAATTTTTATAAATGTTGGGGGTGATTTAATACTTTTGTTTGGACTAATTTCAGGAGGTAGATACAGTGTCTTCTCTTCTGGTGAACTACATATCCGCAACGTAACACCCAGTGATGGGTCCATGAGCTATCGTTGTCAAACTACCCATCGTTTGACTAATGAAATCATTGTCAGTGCCACAGCCGGAAGGTTAATAGTTACAGGTAAAATTGTCATACTTAATTAAATCTTAGATTATAAAATTTTAAATTATGTCTGACTTCGCAATTTTTTAGACTCTAGTGGAACAGTACCGCCTCGGATAACAGACAGTCGGAGTACTTTGCCTGCTGTACAAGGTAATACTATAGAACTCCCGTGTGCTGCTCAGGGCTTTCCCGTGCCTAGATATAGGTAAGAATAAATTTTTGATATTTAAGACCGAGTTGAAACTAACAGGAACTAGAATTCTGATTTTCAAATTAAACAGTTTTGATTCAACACGAATTTTTGAGGACATACAAAGAAACACAAAAATTTACATACCAAGACAAAAATACTTATTTATGAAAATATTCAAACATATAATATCGTATTTTTTTTTTTATTAGTAGACAGTCAAAGCACTGGAGAGCCCCTTATCATTCAATGAGAATACAAAGGGGCTCAAAGAAGTGTGTAATAAGAATGTATACTACGCCCAAGAGAGGGCTTATATTTATAATATCATATTTATAAGTCAAAACAGGAATTAGTTAGAGTGTTTTTCTCTTCTGGCGAACTATATATCTGCAATAGTCAATGATGGATTCGCTATTCTCTTTTCTCATTCATTTGGGAATAACAAAACTTTCAGTATTCCTTTTTAATAAAATCAATAAAGTTTTTTCGATCCAGTTTGGTATCAGCTCGGTCCATTATATCAATTGTTATCATCATCATTAATACGAAAACGGCTTGCAGTTGGTACAAATATGCAGGAAGGAATAACTCCCAGTTACTTTCGGTTTATCTGGATCCGCGGATGACGCAGTTGAGTGGGTCATTAATTATTCGTCAAGTAAACGTGGAAGATGAGGGGAAATATGTATGTCTGATCAGCAATAGTGCGGGTGAAGAAAGAACGGAAATGGTACTTGTTGTCACAGGTAAGATACTTTTCCGTCCTGGATAACTTTTATCTATGATTTATCATGTTCTTTAAGTTACAAAATCCTAATATAATAATCAGTCACATTATTGATTCCATGTTCAGATAAGCGATTTTTATTCGAATGTATGTGTCTATGGGCACTTAACTGATGAAACCAGTGAAGAACTTAATATAAAAATACCGAAAAAATATCAATCGCCTGAAGTTTGAATTGGTTTTTTCAAATTTCAAACGAATAGTTTCAGATACGAGTTAACTTAAATATCAATTTAAGTTAATTAAGGTAAATTTAACTTACTTTTTAAATGCGAAGAAGTTATTCGCAATGATCGATGAGCCATCTTAAATGAAAATTTACCATAAAATGTCGACCAGGAAAGTTTGCGAATTTATTTTTTTTAATCTGCGATGTCAATCAAAGAGATTTACAAAGTTCGTAGCGTGATCAATTCTTTTTTTTTTTATCAGTTAAAGTTCACGGATTAAATATACAATCAAAGTAAATTTGACTTCCTGTAGATTAAATAAACAAGATGTCTACAAAAAATCTGCTATGTGGCAATAAAAAGCGATAAAATGCCAGTTTTCCTTTCATTACGATCAATTTTCGTGGCCACGTGATTGTTTTGTCAACGATACACGTAAATATATTGATTTGGAAGTGTGGAGTTTAGTTCGAGTTTGTGTTAAGTCACGAACGTAATTTTTATACAATCTTGATAAGAAAAGAAGTTTTTTTTTATTGTTATTATAGAATCGCTAATTCTCATTATGAGTATCGTGTAATAGAAACATGGTGTTGAAACCTCCACGTGGCAGTGATTGAAAAGTACTTGCCAAGAAGTTGATCGAACAAAATTTTCACCATTGTAAATGATAGTCAGTCACGTGATTTCGAAACATTCGATTTGAAATAGCCTATCGTTGCTCTCATAAATTAATGATCACTTGCTAAAAGTTTCTTTCGATCACTTAATTAAAAAATCAAAATAAATTTATACAAAAATCTGTCTTTTTATATGACAGGTTTTGCGATATGTCATCGTTTTAATCATGCTGATGATTGTGCAAATTTTAATATAGATATATAAAGTCGTTAGAAAAATTTACTTTCATGGTCATTGTTATGATAGTAAATCGCAACTTTTTGTAGAAAAATTATTATTTAAAGCACAATACTTCTAAATATTTAGAGAATCGTGAAAATTGTTGCATGATTAAGAAAGAAGAAATTAGATTATTCTTTAAAGTATTATGTTCAGTTAACAGAAAATTAACGAATCAAAGTACATAACCTAAATGGACATGAATATAAAACTCGATTCTCATTTATAACAATTAAATGATTTAAAATAAAATCCACCCCTATAATTAAATGATCGAATTTTTTTTTTTCTGGATAATACTAAAAATCATTGTACAGTTTGGCGATTTAACAATTGTTTAGTGCATGAAAGTCTTTTATTACTATTATAGTATTAAATTTATTGCTAATAGTTTCAATCTAACAGACTGCCGTTAACATTTCAGCTCATTTATCAGCACATGTACAGCCTCAGCAACAAACAATTGATGTTGGAAAAACAGCAAAATTTAATTGCTCATATTCTGGCCATCCAGTCAACAGTATCACTTGGATCAAAGACGGTAATCCTATATTTGAAGATGGTGTTCGAGTGCGGGTATTATCCAGAAATGTTCTCGCTATCTCAACAGTGCGAAGAGAAGATAGTGGAATGTATCAGTGTTTTGTGTCCAATGAAGTTGAGTCTGCTCAGGGAACTGCTCAGCTATTGTTAGGAGGTCAGCTACTTTCTGCAGAAAATAACATGATCTTGTGTTAACACGTTCATTCATTCATTGATTCTTGTCTCTCCGCAGATGCAACCCCAGTTTTTCATTACGTATTTTCTGAAGAAACTCTGCAGCCGGGACCATTTGTATCATTAAAATGTACTGCTTCAGGCAATCCCTTGCCCCAAATTACGTGGACCTTAGATGGATCTCTATTACCCGAAGATCAACGTTACAGAATTGGAGATTATATTACTCTGCAAGGTCACGTGGTCAGCTATGTTAACATCACGTCAGTTCGCGTGGAAGATGGTGGTGTTTACGAATGTCATGCAAAAAATACAATGGGCACAATCAGCCATTCGTCAAGGCTCAATGTTTATGGTCTGCCTTACATCCGTCCAATGAAGGATGTGTCTGCTGTTGCCGGAGAAAGTTTGGTGCTTAGATGCCACGTTGCGGGGTATCCAATAGAGACTATCACGTGGTTAAGAGGTAAGTTTAAACCACGCTGGTGTTATTCGAAACGAAAACATGATCTCCTACGTAACGTATAAAAAGTCGACAATTTTTTCAATCTTCAGAGATTAAAAATGAAATAAAAATAATTATGTAGATTAAACACAGAATTAATCAAAATGGATATTAAATATAAAATAAAAGAATAGTTTATGTCGAGGAATTTATTAATAGATTGAAACTCATATTAGCAACATAAATCTTTGAAATAAAAAAAAAAATGATATTGATGATTAAATCAATGAAATGATGTAAATCAAATAAATGATAAGTTTAAAATATGTTATGGAATCTTAAAACTGTAAAATAACTCTCAAAATGATCTAAAATATGTTTCTTGTTTTTTTATTAAAAATACAAAAATTCATTTTGAAATCACCTTTTATTTTAATATAAAACAGAGGGAAAGAATACTAATGATAGAAAGCTTTGGATATAAAAATAACCAGGACAATTTTTCTTTCTTCTAAGCGTCCAGTTTAATTATACGAGAATTGAATGAGTGATTGTTGCAAAAAAGAAATCTCAAATATTCAAATAAATGATTTTTATTCGTAGAAAAGAGAAAACATAAAGCGTATGCCCCATGTGACTACACAGTGCGATGTCACAAATTCAAACTAAAGATGAAAGACATGTTTCTTTTCAGATGGAAGTCGAATGCCAATCAACCGACGACAGGAAATGTTTCTAAATGGTACGTTAGTTATTAGAGACGTCCAGAGAGGTGTGGATGATGGATCATACAAATGCAAAGCGTCGAATAGACAAGGACAGAGTGCCTCTGGTACCGTCAGGGTGCATGTCATGGGTGAGTAATTTGTATTTTCTTGTATGATTCCGCTCGTGCCATCAGTGATATTCGCTGTCCAAAAGTTCTCCGTTTCCAAGTATCAAATCTAATATCTCTCCAGCTTTTTACATGTTCTCAATCTTATTCAAAAATATAGAATTTTTGTAATTCTGAATAATTATATTGTTTTTCTGTTTTTTTATAATAGTTACAACATTAGATAGGTATCATTTTCAAGTATTATTAATGGCGACAAATACTTGTTGCAGTTAAACCCGTGATTGATCCATTCGCATTTCCACGCAATTTACAAGAAGGTATGCGCTCACGTCTCGTTTGTACGGTGATTCAAGGAGATCCACCTTTCGTTATCCATTGGAGAAAGGATAGAAGACCTATAGAACCGGGACTCGGTGTTGGTATCCGAAATGAAGATTTTTCTAGTGATCTTACTTTTGCCAGTGTCAGTCCACGCCATAATGGGAATTACACTTGCATCGTTAGTAATGCTGCGGCCTCCGTCAGTCATACTGCTACGTTGATTGTTGATGGTGAGTTAATTTTCTTCCCGATTTATACCAAGAGACTACAATGTATTGTGTCGGTATGGTTCTCATTTTGTGTATGTTAGTTCCTCCCAGATGGAATGTTGAACCACGCGATGTTTCCGTTGTGTCTGGACAGAATGTTCGAATCGACTGCCTTGCTGATGGCTTTCCAACACCTGTGATAACATGGGAGAGAGGCTCAGGTAAGCTCAATTTTATTTTTACTTCATTTTGTGGATAATTCACAGAAAAATGCGAGATCTGTTTTATAAATGCTTATAAATTGTTTATTACAGTTAGTTCTCCCCATCATTACACTGTTATAGCTAGTGGGCCACATTATGAGGTCTATGCCAATGGTTCCTTGCTGATTAAAAATGTTGAAGAAGACGACGGCGGGTATTATTTATGTCAAGCAACCAACGGTATCGCTTCTGGTTTAAGTAAAGTCGTCTTCCTTACTGTACATGGTAAGTTGATATTTTACGTCTATAAAAATAACAGTGATGTCAATAAATTTTTACAGACTTCTGAAAATCGTGTTAGGATCTATTATCAAACTGATCGATTATATTAGTTAGCTATTAAATAGAAAGATTTATCTAATTAAACTCTGTAATATACAGAGGGGTCTACTTAATGATGATTTAACGAGAGATTTAACTTGGCAGAGATTCAAGAACGAATCCGACACATTTAATTTCCGACTCTGCAATCTTGTGACAGTTTGACAGTGTGGTAATGTTTAACAGCTAAATGGACCCAAAAACTGTGCAGAAGTCCCAATTAAAGTTTTTAAATCGCTGAAAGAGAAAGCACTCTACTAGATAATCTCTTACTCCTAATTGCTGCAAAGCCGATGACCCGAGTTGTATCGCAATCATAACTTTGCTTCTGTAGAATGCATTAGGAACCACATTTGAGTTTCTCGACACGAATTACTATTTGGCATAATTTCGTACATTAGTTTAATCTGTGAGTTTACGCTTTTTGGAAATTGAAGAAACAATTTTTAAAATGGGGATTTGTTGTTTTATTGTTTAAACGACAACATCCCCATTTTTGTTTCTTCCATCTCCATCATCATCTGAAGAGAATTTGATAATATTCTCTTCAGATTCTTAACTATTTCAATTCTTACACAAATATCGAATGCCTTTTTTTCTGAGATTGAAATTTTATATTTATATATATAATATCAAATAACATGATAAAGATGATATTGATTTTTTAATTTATTTTCCTCATTAATCATTTTGAATATATATATATAACTACATTATCACATCCTATATGTTGGCCTAAATCCTGGAAAAAATATAAAAAACAATTTTATTTATTCTTTTAAATGAATTATAAAGCAATTAATTGAATTAAATGACAATTTAGTTATCAATTATTTATAGATAATGTCTAGATAACGATAACTGAAGTCAGTGGAGTAGTTAGTTAAGTTATATATTTAACATTAGAGCTGCATTATCTAAATCGATTAACATTTAAAGGCCTTAACTGATTATCTAGTTCATTATCAAAGACTAAAAATGTATATAAACTGTTGATTATCTTAAAAATCTGCATTTTTTTTAATATCTCTCTCACTTAATGGGTACATTATATGATGTTTCTGTATTAAATTAGGAAATTTTTACAGTTATTTAAGATGAACTAAAATTAAGAACTAACAAAAATTTCTTTTACCTTTTAATAGTTCCGCCAAGATTCGAAACCAAGTTCAGGAGCGAAACTGTAAAGAAAAACGAGATGGTGAAGATGCAGTGCTCAGCTTCCGGCGACGATCCAATGACAATCGTGTGGAATATCGACAAACAGCCATTGAATCCAACAGAGGAACCGCGGTACGAGATGGAAAATTGAATCTACAGCAAGCTCCAGTTTCATGATCAATATAGGTGAAAAGCTACTATTAAGGAGAGAATATTCTGGACTTTAAAACGCACTTAGAAATCTTGAATAGTCACTATCACCTGGGATTTAGAGGGATAACTATTAAAATAAATAGAGGAAAAAAAAATTCTTCAGAAGTTAGGATTAGCAAAAAAACTATTTAATTTGCTAGTTTTTTAATTCTCCAAAATTTAGATATCCTTCAAAATTTTCTTTCGGTCCGATTTAGCACCAAAAAAAAAAAAAAATCCAAATTTATATATAATATAACAAAAGATAATTTTGGTTCTTTTTGTTAAAGAAAGAAAGTCCTTTAGAGATTTTTTCCTTCTTCACTACCTTATTTAGTAGCTTGGTACTGATAATTGAATGTGAATTATTCATAATCTTCATTATACGTTTGTAAATAATTGGGTGAGTGTACATGTATGTTGATAGAATTGAAAGATGGATATCGTGCTAAAGTTTTCATTTTGTATACATGTAAACACATCTGAAAATATATATATATATATTTTTTTTTTTATTAAACTAATATTAACTAAATAACATTTTAAAAAATATATTTGTTTGCTTTCTGATTATAAACATTCTGATAAAAAAATTTTTTTCAATATTCATAAACTATTACTAATTCAATATTATACTATCATTTTTAAAATAATTTTATTTGTATTAAAAAAAAAACTAAGAAAGTATAAATTCCTAAAATAATTTTTTAGACAAGATTATTATTATTTAACGATTTAAAATCCTCATAGAATTTTTAAAATGAAAATAAACTTTATAAAATAAAGTTTTTAACAGAAAGCATTCATAGTTAATGAAATTATATTTCGACAATTATAGTTATCAAAGATAAAATTTATAATAATAATGAGATTTATATTAATTAGGTATTCAATAAAAGAATATGGCGATAAAAAACGCCTGTCCTCCGAAATCACAATCATGTCTGCCGAACGGAGGGATTCTGCCCTATTTACGTGCCTTGTGACAAATGCGTTTGGACGAGATGATATGAACATAAGACTCATCGTACAAGGTAAGCAATCGGCAACGATATATATTATATATAGAAAGTAAATAACTTAAAATCCTAGAAATTCAATACACAATTATATTAAATTAATATTTGTATCATCCATTCTCTTTACACAATCTGAAATACTTTAGATAAAATGAAAAACTATTGACTGAAATCAAATTCTTCGTTGTTTACTAACAGAATAAAGTTTAAAAATTGTTTAAAAACCAAACCGATCAAATGTTCCTCCCGTGATTCAATTTTTTTCTTTTTTTTTCTATGAATAGAGAAAGAGAGAGAGAGAGAGAATTTAGATCATTTCTTCCATTCAGATAAAAAATATATATATATATATAAGTTTTGCTTTTATATGAAAAAGTTTTTCTATCAAAAAAATAAAAAAAATAACCTAAATAATTCATAGTGAAATCATTATCAATCTTTCTTCTCGAAAAATGTTTTTGAATAATATAGTTTTTGTCAGAAAGTTAAAGAACAAATTAAAGTGATTCGCTATATAGTAAAATAGATAGAAATTAATTAAAAATCCTGCTCTTTGTATAGTAAGAATAGATATGATTAGTTCATAAAATTTTGTAAAAATTAAGTTAGCCAAAATTTATCAGTTCCCTTAATGGATTTAATAACTTTTTTACTTCATTCTGTTTGATTAATAACTTTAAAAATTGAATATATATATATAGGCCTATATATTTAATTTTCGATTATCAAACATCAATTTTTAAAATGATATAAAAAAAGGAAAATTAAAATTTTTTTTTCATTAAAGAAACTAAAAATTGACACGATACTAATTAACTAATTAGAAAGGTAAAATATACAGTAATCTATAAAGGGGTTGCTTATCACGTATAAATGAAAAAAAAACTTTTTAAAAATATTAGATTTTTTTATTTTTTTATTTTAGGGAATTTATTTATTTCGAGTGTCATTATAATATTTAATAACATTGGTTTGAGTTTCAGAATCTCTAGTGAATTCAGTGCCTACAGAGTAGGCGATGTTATATTAATAAATGGTTTCAATTCTTTTTTGACATTTAGCTTTATTATTTATGAATAATGAAAAATTTTTATTATTTCTTGCTACATAAATTATGAGAAATTATTCACGGGCTTTTACTAAATTAATTACTTTTCCTAATAATGATTAATTAATTAAAAACAAAAGAAAACATTTTTTGAATGTTTTATTTAAAATTCTGCAAAATATTTCATAGTTTATAAAGTAATTGATATACAGTGTTATAATACAGTTGACTCCCTATTTACCGGAATAATAGAAGGGAAGAATCCGCGGTTAACTCAAAATCACGATTAATCCAAAGGCGGGGAAAAAAATGAGAAAGATAAATAATCACTATACAATGAATAGAAAAATGCTACTTGGCAATATACCTGTACTGTATATTCAGGAACTGTGCTTTAGTAAAGCAGGGTGGGCAACCATTTTTTTGTAGGGGGCCATATAGAAAAATTTTTGGTGGGCCATGGGCGAAAACAAAAACAATTGATAATAATAGTATTTATTTAAAAAAGAGA
>WUQG02448946.1:0-13054 GCA_011317285.2 Androctonus mauritanicus | reverse complement strand
TCAGGTGACCAAATGGTGTGAACTATTGCAAGATTATAACTACACTGTTAAGCACCGAGCGGGGAAAAGATGGAACATGTGGATGCGTTGAGTCGACCGCCAATAGAGGATGAGACACCACTAGAGATTGATCCTCTAATTGAAATGAAGCAATCAAAAATATATTATAGTGCAACTACTGAGGATAAAGTCGCACTAATTCAGAACCAAGATATAGAACTGCGAGAAATTATGCGAATATTGCAGAAACCTGAGACTAAAAGAACATGCGAAGAGAGAGCAAAGGTTCATAAATTCAGACTCCTTGAAGGTAGGTTATATTACAACTGGGAAAAGAACAATATTAAGAAACTGCTTTTTGTTATGCCCAAAACATGATGAAATTCTTAGCAGTAAAATATCATGATCTCCGAGGCCATTTTTCTGCTGATAAGACTGTAGAGATGATACGGAGAAGTTATTGATTCAAGAGAATGAAACAATATGTTAAACAACACATTAGTCAGTGTTTGTCGTGTGTTTTAACAAGATTCCGCAAAGTAAGAAACCAGGATATCTGAATTTGATTCCTACAGGAAGACGGCCATTCGAAATTGTACATCTAGACTTTCTAGGACCTTATCCCGCTAGTTATATGCAAAAAACTATGCTACTAGTTGGCGTAGATAATTTCACAAAATTTGTTCGCTTACAGGCGACAAAGTCAGCAAATACGAAAAGCATTGTCAAATTTCTGGAGAGCTTGATAAATGACTTTGGGCTGCCTCGATGGGTGATAACAGACAGAGGTACAACATTCATCTCAAAAGTTTTTGAAGAATTCTGCAAGTCTAAGGCCATTAAAATAACATTACTTCCAAAATGCAAATGGTCAGGTAGAACGCATTAATCGTACACTGATTCCAAGGATCGTTATGAGTAGTAATCACTACCAACAGTGAGATTAGGATAAACGATTGGACATAGTGCAGTGCAACATCAATTGTTTACCTAATAAAACTACAGGTTGAGTGCCTTTTGAACTATTATATGGATACCGCCCCGATTTTGAAAGAGGATTTCATTCTGAACTACTATCTGATGACTATGTAGAAGTAGATAAACTCAGAAAAGAGGCACAAGAAGAGAGCTCTGAGAGACAAATTAAAATGAAACAGTATTATGATAAAAGGAGAATTCCATCTGTTGGATATAATATAGGAGATGTAGTAGTGGTTAGAAGACTGCCTGAGATGACAGGTTACCCTACTAAAGGTCAAGGGAAATATCGAGGCAATGAGTCAGGGTAAGAGGCAACCTTACTGCAATGAGTCAGGGTAAGAGGCGACAATTGACATGGACCATGACAGCAGGCAGATCAACTGAAACTTTATAAGATAGCCAATGAAGAAGAGAGGAAATACAGTATAGCGAGTCTGAAGACAAAAGTGAAGAGTGACAATGAAATAGAGAATATTAATGAAGAAGAAAGATGGAAGAGACAACCAAGAGAGAAGAGAAAACTGTGTTACTTAGACAACTACGTGACAATATAGAATTAGGGTGAAAAAACTTTTGGGGTGGTACACTCCTTTTCTTTTATGGTTGAGGTAACCGAAATTTCTTTGTACCAAACTGAGGACAGTTTGATGACAGGATGACTGAGTATGAACATTTAATTTTTCTGTTATTCCTTTTTATTGTTTTGTCATTTAGTTTGTATATTCCTTTCCACATTGCCAGAGGGGGGAGAGAGGAATTTTTGGGTGGAGAGAAATAAAATAAACAGGGAGAGAGTGTAGGGAAAAATGGAAAGAAGCTGGTTGGAAATAAATGAGTAAACATCTATTTTGTCGTCTGAGTGAATTAATTTTTACAAAGGAAAACCTTATCTAAGGAACTGAGACCTGAGTTTTTTTTGTTATATTTGTATTCCTGTATCTTAATAATTAAGATAGAATAAGCAATGAAAAACTTTGGAATTCCATTTTTAATATTTTCTTTTCATCTTTATTTACTTTATTCATTTAAAGTTAGTCATTTAAATTATTTGTAATGCATATATATATAACCAAATGTAATATATAATCTGTAATGGCCCATTTGCTTGTAATGGCATTGTGCTTATATTAGGGTGAAGAAATTACTATATGAAACAAATCTTTCATATGCAGAGCTGTGATTTTTTTTAGAGAGTAATAATTGGTTATTTGTTTCTTTATGAAAGATTTTATTTTTTAAAAAAAGTCAAAATTTTAAGAAATTAATATATTATGATATTTAATCATCATATATTAAATATAAGATGATTAAATACCATATAACTAAATAGCTTAAAATGAACAATATTTTAAATTTGATATATCATCTTCATTCAAAAATTTATAATAATAATGAAAATTCATCAAGACTGCTTAAAGTAATTTTTTTGCAATTTTTTATTAAAGTGTATAATTAAATAAAATGCATTTTGAAGATTTATAATTATAAAGTTGTTATTAAATCATCGTTTTAGTAGTATTGCATCAAATTATAATATATATATTTAATAAAAATTACAATTTTTATTTTAATGAAAAGTTTCAATAATTTATAGAAAGTTCTGAATACTCAGTTAAAATATCAAATTAAAAGGAATGCTACTTTTGTATAAAAAAATAAATAAATGATAATTTTCATTTTAAATTAAAATTTTTTATTCTATTTAAAATTAGGAATTTTTTGCAATAATAATATATATTTTATTTTAGGAAATATATTATTAAAAGAAAATTGATATATATTTATTTTAATAAAAATGTTTTATTTAGTATAAAAATTTTAGACATCATTATATGATAATTGATAATTCATATACAAAATTGCATGTGAAATAATTACAAAGTTTGAATTATTATTTCTTTTTTATTTTTAAAGGATTCTGAGTTTGGATTTCTTTGTTTAATTCTTTAACTTCTATATCACCTTCTGCCACATCAAGTTGTGATAATAATTCACTATTGAAAAATCAATAAGTTTATAAACTTCAATAATAATAAAAAAGTTATATCATATATGCAAAAACATTAAATCAAATTGCTAAACAATGCAGGTGCATTTATAATGTTTGCAGAGAGATTCCTATTATTCCATTACCAATGAAGCAATTCTTTTGAAATTACTAGCATTTTAAATTTTGTGATTGCATGATTTGCGTTTGTGACATGTTTTTGAGAGCACACAATATAACAATGATTACCAGTATATCTTGTTTGTTCAATGTGTTTTTAAGAACTAAAATGCTAAGAATTATTTTTCTAATTCAGAAATATTATCATCTAATCTCAGTCAAAACTAAAATTTCAAGAAATTTCTTTCTGCAAGGAAACTGAATATGAAACTTTGTGAATTATGGATTTAAGCTGAATATATATAATGTATATATATATGAATATACAGATATAAAGTTAATAAGTACTTTTATCAAATATTGTGAATGCATATAATAATAAATTTCATTAATAAAATTACAGACTCTATAATGTATTAACTCTAATTATAATGAAATTATTGATATTATTTTCAGTTATGTTTTTTATGAATTAATGACATCAAATACCCTTAATTCTTTATTATTTTCATTATAAGTCTAAATAAATCAATTTGATAGTAAAAAAAAATTACAGTGGGTCCACTTAGCATTGTTTTGCTATTATGTTGCTAGCGAAAACTGAAATAATTAAAAACATAAAAATTTTAAGGCAGTGAAATAGAATAAAGCCCAGTTTTCTTACATTTTCCTTCATAATAATAAACAAAGTTAGAAAACTACAGTATAATTATAGAAAACAAGTTAGCCATATTTTATATGAGCACTGACTGAAGTATATAAAATTGTCTATAATCAATATATTAAACTATGCAATACACAGGACATCTGACCAAACTGACTGGGTGCAAATGCTATGGATTTCCATTCAGAGTACCCAGGATCAAATATGCTAGGTCAATGAGGATTTTAGTTTCATTTAATGTCACAATTTTCAACATTAAATGAGGATTCATTGTATTGAGATTGTTATTAACACAAAATAATAATATATTTTGAAGTTTGTTATAATTTGTGAAATTTGACTGCATTAGAAACAATTTTATCAATATTTTTATATATGATGTAATAATTAATTAGTTTATCTATCTTAATTTGAAATATTTGGATAAATTTCTTTAAAACTGATTTTTGTTTATTAATAGAACAGTATTTTTTTACTGTACTATTAAGAAGCAAAAATTTTCACATTTTACATAATTTGCAGTTATTTTCAGTGATAAATATCTATATATAATCAGTCAGTCCTCTACTTATGCGATTAATTAATGACAGAGATTTCCATACAAGTTGATTAATGCATTAATGTAGAATATTTTTGATGATGATTGACAAAACATTTTTACTTATAAATTAGCTGTGTAATTTACTTTCAAAAGTAATTACTCTTCTTTTTGAACTGCGTTTATTAAGGTAAACTGCCATTTTACATTTCTTTGCCATCTTTACAGTTTGAATAAAAAATAAATTAGTTTATTAATAAGATAATAGATGGTGTTTCTAGTTTTTAAAAACTGCATAACTTTGAAAATACATAATTTGAAACTGTATAAGTATAGGATTGATTGTATATATAAAACTATTTTCAATGCACTATAAAGAGGTTTATTAAGATACACTATTCAAATGAATAATTCAAATTTATCATATATTCATTAATTCACTTTAAAGTAACTAGGAGCTATACTTAATTTTCACAATTTTTGAATTTATAATTAATTTTTGAAGAAATAGACATTGTATTCAGTATGGATATTCATGAATTTTTTTTGAGGTATCAAATATACATTTTAGCACTAATAAACCAACAGTATTTTAATTCCAATGAAATTAGAATGCCATACATTTTACAAAATTTTTTGAAATTTTTTAAAGTATTAATGTTTACAACGCACATCAACAATAAAAAAAATTAGCAGTGGCAGTTATTGCTTTGATAACTGCCATTGATAATTTTTTTTATTGTTTGTGTGTGTTGTAAAAAGTAATATAAATCTTCAGAAATTATCTTTTTTAGATTATGAAAAATTTTATATATGACACCCTTCTTAATAATAATCTATAGTCTGTCTGTACTATTTTAGAAATAATTGTGATTTTTCTAAAACATATTTGATATTTTGAATATAAAAAGTGTCATATTTTCATGCAAATAAATTGTGTGTGAACAAATGCTTATGGTAATATTTGCTTATTTATTTGAAGTTTAACTTTAAATAAATAAGCAAATATTATTGTAAGCATTTGTTCACACACATTATATTATATCATATACATTATTATGAAATTTAATTTCAAATAATATATTTTTGTTTGAAAAAATTTATGTTCGTGTTTTTTTCTATTTAGAAAACTTATAAGCGTTTGAACTTATTTAAAAATAATAATTTTTCTTACTCAATATCAATATAATTTTTTTCTCTTAAAAGACTTTCATATAATTCTTTTATAAATATTTCAGAAAGACCATAATCAGCATTCTATAAAAAATTTAAAAATAAATTGTTATGAACTGTTATTTTTCATATGAAAACTATGTTTAAACAAATATTAAAAATTAATTAAAAAATATTTTTGATACTAAAATATTAACTTTGAAAAGTTGAAGAAAAGTTTCTTTATCAACAATTCCTTGAGCATGAATTAATATATCCCTGATATCAATTTTCTCTCTCAATAATTCTCTAGTTATTTCTAAAGGGTGATCTGAAATTAAATATTTATGATGCTCATAAATTCTTATTTGCATTATTATTATATCTATAAATTTATGATAAATCAAGTATGTATAAAAGTCTAAAAATTATTTTAAATTGCATGAAAATGCAATATAATAATCAAAAACTTCAAAATATACAGTAGTAAAAAAATTAAAATATGTAACAGTTTCTCAAACTTATTTCTATGAAACCCCAATAATGTATACAAAGTTTACTAACATCGCCACTTAATAATATGCAAATATGGAGAGGAAATATGTAAAAATAAAAATCAGTATTATTGATTAATATACAATTTTTATTGCGTATTTTTATTAATTCATCAAATACTAACATTAATAGAATAACAATTAAAAAGATTTATTTGTCATTAAAAAATTTAATTTGGAATGAATGTAATCAATGAAAATGATATGGTTGATGCTGTGATATTAAATGGTCAAAATCAGGTACAATATTTATAAGTTGCATTCATAAATCCCCATGTTTTAAGATATCCAAATAATTCTTTGCTTCGTGGAGAGCTAGCATACTGCACTTAAACCACTCTCTACTAAATAGAAAGTTGGAAATGTGATAATTAATTTCTTTGTTACTGCCCATAAAGAAGGATATCTTCCAACTATTTTTTTTCTGCAACCAAAATTCTTGATAAGAATTTCTAAATTTTGGCTTCAATTCAATATCATCTTGTAATTCAATTCCTCTTCAATTAAACGTTCCATAACATAATCATGATTTAAAAATGGATTTATTATCCAATTAGGAACTTCTAAATCAAGTAAATCTCTGAATCTTGCAATACAAAATGAGCAAACACAACAATTGAATCATTCCAACCATATGCACTTGCATGACTCATGACATCCCTCTATCACCTGCTTGTTACTTGACATTCCCTTTAATGACCCAATTGCCTCCCAGGGAGCAATATTGCCCACTTTGAGTAACACTGTTCTATAATAAGATTTATTAAAGTTTGCAAATAATTTCTGTTGTCATTTAAATATTGTGACAAATGTAAATTTGTTTTAGAAACTTTAATATTGTAGAATAATTATAAAAATATTGACTTGAATAGTTGTTATATTTGACTTGTATAAGTAATTTTTATATAATCAAATTTTATTTCTTTAATTTGAAATTCAAATCGTTTATATGACTAATTATAATTTTTGAATGATATAGAAGCATATTTGTAAGAAGTTCAAAATTCAAATCCATCTTTTTAACAAATCATTAAATTCTATCTTGCTAATCATTGTCATAACACTTATATAGGAATCACTATAGGCATTATTTATTGTAATGTTTTCAATCTCTTCAGCAAGACAAACAACATTAAATTTAAGCAAAATATATAAAATTTAAAATGGATTATCTGTCCCATAAAGTTTATTTACAATCTCTATACAACTTTAATTTGTATTTAAGTAATATAAAGTTGAATCATTGTTTACTATAACAAATTCTAATTATTAGCCTACTTTTCAAAAGAAAGAAATATGGTGGTCTTACAAACTTTTTCCTCCAAAAAAAGACTTATAAGATCACTATGCTCTCTATATATTCACCCAACAGTTTTTGAATTAATTAGATTTTCTTGAAATTTAGTTAAGAGATTCTATTATTAAAGATGATTTTCATGATACATCAATCATAAATTTAAAAAATGATGGATATACAAATTTCTGAGATTTTTACTAATAACTTTTAAATTATTTAATTTTTTATGAAATTGAATAAAAGTTATACCATTGAAAATGATTAAAATGTATTTATCAAAGTCATATCTTTAATCATTCCAAGATGACAGATGCAATAAAAAATAAGCAATTACTCTATAAGAAACAGTTATAGAAAAATAACTAACAATGCATTTAAATCTTAAATGTATGCTCAAATCATATATTTGAAGTATTAAGATATATTACTAGTTTATTATATAATAAATATAAGTATAAAAAGATTAAATCTAAGTATCACCCATAACAAATTGATGTATTTTCATTTTGCATTTGTTACTAGTTAAAATATTAAGAATTGAACACTAACAATTTTGAAAAATCAAATTTGTATACCATATGAAATATTCATCAGTCATATAGATTAAAAGATGTTAGTAACATGTGAAGCAAATGAAAACTATCATAATACAATATAATGCAAAGTTTTTTTATATTCTAAACTAGAAGCAATTTTTAATTTCCAATATAACTAAAAATAATGTTTTTATACAGAAGCTTCCTAATTACCTGCAGTTTCAATGTAACTAAAAATTTTGATGTGTAAATTACTTAATCATGTTTATAATTATATATACAGTATATTGCAATAATGAAATTTTACACTGTAACATCATAAAAATTGTTAAGATAATACTATATTGATAATTAATGCTGTTTTCAATAATGTTGCTATTGATAGCTAACTGTTGATTATATTATCATCACATATTGTAATGGTACATGAGATACAATATATTTGTAATACAATGCCCATGTCTTCTAGATAGTCTATATATATATGTTTTTAATATTATTATAATAATAATTTACAAGCTTAACATATAATAATTTACATTTGCCAATTTAATTTATGAAATTTAAAAAATTTAACTTATACAATATTTTATAATATGAATTAAGGCTTATATAATCAGGAAGTTTCTATACTGTTTAAGATAAACAATTTGAATGCAGACCATTAGTTCTTTCTTTCAATCCTATTTTAGTGTGTTGAATTTTTTTGATTAAACTTCCAAATTTAACAGAAAATTCAAATTCTCGTTTTTGTCTAACATCACGAACAATTTGAACAAATTCTTTATTAACAGGTACACCCTATAATATAATTTATTAACATAAAAGATAAAATGAGAAAACATATCCTATATTATAGATTTTCATACTTTTAAATCTAATTCTTTTAAACTTTTCCAACTTGCCTTCAGAATCATCAAAGCTGCTGCTGTATTGAGAGGATTGTATGCCAACTTTTTTTTAAAATAACCAAAAAAATTATAGATTGAAAAAATAATATAAATATATAAAAATATTTTACTTTAAATATTTTGAGTGTGTTGTTTTTTGTAAGACCTTTCACTATCAGTTTTGCTCCATTTGAAGTTATGCGATTAAATGATAAATCAAATTCTTGAAGTGTTGTGTTAGTAGCTAGTACTGCTCTGATCGATAGTGCTACTTCATCTTCAAATCCATTCCATTTAAGATGAAGGATTTCTAATTTTTTGTTGTTCTGAGAATTAAAAAAGTTAATTATAAATCTTTATGATAGCAGTTCTTAAATAGGAGACCATTGCCCTAATAGATAATTTAAATTTTATCAAAAATGTTCAATAAAATTTATTTGCTTATTTAAAAAATAATACTAAAATGACTTAAAACAAAAAATATTATTGATTATTTGATTATAGTAGTAATATTTATATACTGTATTTATGCTATTTATTTTAAATTTATCAGATCTATAGTAATTAAAAAAATGATATTAATGAAAAGAGTGATATATAAAACTAATTTCAAGGAATACATGATATACATAAACCAAAAAATGTTAGAACCACTGATTTAAGGTAAAATTTAAAAGGAAATTAAAGTTTAAAGATACAAATAATAAATTTAAAAATTATATAAATATTTTTTTCATTTAAAACTGTTTGTTCTTGAAACAAACATTTTTATAAAAATTTTTATTACATTAAGACTCAGTTTTATAATGTTCTGTTAAAGTTTCTGTTAGCTTTAACCATCTAGTTATCTTTTTACAATTGTTGGATAAATGCTAATTAGTAGTTACTGACTTTAATCTACCAATTAGAATTTTTCAAAAATACTTGTAAAACAGATGATTTGCATAAGTAGTTTAAAAATGGAATGTCATCTGAACCATTCAATTGCAATATATAATAATGAAGGTTTAATAGTTATAAATTTTTTATACATTTATTTTAGAATGTTTTGCCAAATAATCGTATAAGTGACAAAAGCTATGGCTATTATATTTGATAGTTTTATCCAGTGCTCCAATTGAAATAAACAGATTACTTAATATTGTTTTAGAAATAATTCTAAATTCTCATCATTCTAAAAATATTGAATAATTCAGCTATAAACAAAACGTTATACATTAATTTATACGTAATGACAATTAATTTATACGTAATGACAATTTGTTAAATTCTGTATCTGAGAAAATTTGTTATGATGCCTGGACAATGATATTCTACTCTGCTAGTTCTTTTTATACAGTATTATGATTTGTAATTCATATGAATCAAATTATTTTTTTATTCAAAAATAATTTTTATTCCAATATTACAACTTTCTAGCACTAATAAGCAGTCCAGAAATTTCACTCAGGAAGTTAACATCTTTCGTTAAAGTATTTTCATTTTACTTTTCAGTATGTGTTTCAATCATTATGGCGATAATGACCGTATAGAGCAACAGTAGCAAAGAAAGGTTTTTGACCAAATAATTTTGGTATTTAACATTTATAATTAAGAAATTTCTATTTTAAATCTTTTACTAATCAATTTCTTAAATAATAAAAATTGAGAGAGCATTTTATAAGTTTATTTAATTATTTCTCCATAAACTTAAAAAAACAAAAATTATGAATTTTAGTATTTTATGTAATTATTTAATATTCAATAAAATATATTAGATGTTACTTTCAAACCCATCATTAGACCAATAGCTCCATTTCCATAGATCTCATTCCAACTTAGATTTAGTCTTTTTAAAATTTGATTCTCTGCTAAAAATTGAAATTCAAAGAATATAATAAATATCTAATTAGATATAACAAGATTATAAAATAAGACATAATGTCATTAATTCCCAATTTATGATTCCTTGGTCCAAAGAGATTTGCAAAAATATAGAAAATCAATTTTTTCAATATGCATAAATTAGAATTTCTTAAATATAAAATTATAAATCATGATTAATATTTATATAAAGGATATAAATATGATGTGAATTATTTTATGATGCATTGTTTCCCATCTAAAAATGTGTGCAATAATAGATATTTTTATGAATTTTATTAGTTAATAAATATATTATCAGAATTAGTCTTGTAATCTAGATAGTGTATGATTTAACAAAATTTCTGAGGCTTTATTTCTCTGAAGATATGCCTTCTTTATTACTACACTTTCTTTATTGCAACAAATTTGAGAATACCAAATATTGAAGAACAAAATAAAAATAATAATAACTTAAAAACTATCATAAAACAATATATTATGTATTGCATCATTTGCCATGAAAATACTTATAATCCTATTAATTTCAGTCTATAAATTGCTAACCAAATATATAGTAATAATTGCTCCTTTTGTCAAAAATCTGCAAACTGTAGCCAATGAAGACATGCATAGTGCATCCTTTTATTTGCTTTCAAAGAAATATTACGAGATCAAGATCACTTAACGACCTATCTTTACCAGTCCATTTATCTAGAAACTATCTAAAAACTTATTCACTATATTATGAAAATATGATGAAACTATTTCATAAGAATATCATGAATCTCTTGAAAAATACATAAAAAAAAATAGTCTCAACATTTCAAAGAAATTATGCTAATCATGATATTCTTTCCAAAAATGCAGTTAATTTAGTATGGCATTTTCAGAACTATCTACTGTATAAACTATAGTGCTACTCAAGGTATATTTTAAGATATTTCCTGCAAAATAATAATAATGAATAATAGACTCAGCAAGTTCATTACTCTGTATTCATAATGTAGTTAATATTCAAATGATGATAATTTGAATATTAACTGCATTAATTAATAATGCAGTAGCAATTTGAGGATTTAATTCTGAAAGTTCAGAATTAAATCCTCACATTGCTACTGACTGCCAGTCTGCATTTGCTATTTCTTTGTCTTAAAAGAAAATACAAATTTAAGAAAAAGATGTAATATTTTATTAATTTAGCACCTTATTTAAAATAATATTTATACTGAATTACAATGTTATGTAATTTTTTATTGGTATGTTTTACTGTTATCAACGAGTTCTATACTTTTCTGTACTCCCAAATAGAAATATGTCTTCATTTTAGCTCAAATTACAAATCTTATTACATCCAATGTAGTCCAAAGTTATTTTTATTAGAACATATAATAATTCACATCTTATATACATGACTAACATCTTGTCTGTATTTCTATTTTTAAATACAGTACTAGTAATAAAAGAAATTTAATAAAATCAGTTTGGTAGGCTTTGACTAAATTTATCAAAATATAAGATCATTTGGAAAAAGTAAGGATCTTTAAGAATGAAAAAATTGGGAATTATGAACTAAGTAATATACTGTATTTACCTAAGAATTGTCCAATAATAATTCCACCATTAACGGATAAATAATTATGACTTAAATCTAATTCCACTAATGATTCACTGAACTAAATAATAAACCAAATAAGAAAGTAAATTATAAAATCTAATGTAATAATTTACTCACCTTCATACCGTTTACTATTAAGTTTATTTGATCTTCATGAATTTCATTATCTTAAAAGAAAATATACATTTATAAATATTAAACTTATTAACACAAAAAATATATTTTTTCTTTCACATATTTACATGATAAATTTAGAGTTTCGATATATTGAGATGCTTTTAATAAAGTGCTAATAGCTTCACCTCCGTCACTACATACTTGATTTTGTGATAAATCCTATTTTAATAATAAAAATACAGTGTATAGATGATTTCTGTTTTGTTAATGTTTTCATTTTTTTATAATTACAATATTTATGAATTTTTATTTGACTTACAAGATTTGCAATGAAGAAATTTTCTTTCAATAAACTAATTAAATGAATTGTTCCTTCTCCATTTATATTATTTCCTCTAAGTCTAAGATCATTAACAGAAGAATTCATCTGATATTTAAAACAATTTAATAATTCAAATATATAGATTTTATTATCTTTTATTAAATCTCAATTATTAAACTTCAAAGAAATACTTATTTAAATCACTAGTATTAAATTTTTTTTAAATAAATTTAATGCTAGTGATAAATATATAGTAATAATAATAGCATATATAATTTATTCATAGATAGTCAATAAATTATATATATTATATTTATCATTCAACTTATCTAATTTCATGTTTAGATTAGTTGAAATATTTTGTGAGGTCCCAAGGGACCATGGTGATCATGTAGTCCGTATATAACAACGTCGCAACATTGACCTGTCTTAACAG
>WUQG02448935.1:0-13054 GCA_011317285.2 Androctonus mauritanicus | reverse complement strand
TATAGTTGTGTTCTTAAAGCGTATTATAGCTGCCGAGCCCACTACCTCCCTCGTTTTTGATCCATAAGTGTACAATTGCAGGCAGTTAAGGTTTTTCTGAGTTTCATTGATATGGATATCAATTTTCGTTTGATGATTAGTATAGTAGTCCCCGATAAAGCCGTCCTCAATACCATAACGAGTTATGTGACCATGAAGTTGAGTGAATTCAGATGCGATGGCCATATGTCTATCTTCTGGAATCTGCTTGTTGGAGATAAAAGTATCTAGCCAAAGTATTTGCTTAATTTTAAGATTAATAGGAGTAAGTTGGGCAAGGACGAGTAAAGCATTGGTGGGGGCCGTTCTGTAGGCTTTACATATTCTTAAAGCAGCAACTCTTTGTATAGTTAGTAATCGCCGTTTGTTTGCGATATTGTCAACTGCCGAGCCCCAGACAGGAGCCGCATAAGTTATAACTGGCTCAATTGCTCCAATGTAGATACTTCTCATTGAGTCACCACTAAAACCCCAGTTGTTGCCAGCTAAATACAAAAGCTCGTTGTTGATCTTCATCACTTTATCGTAGATGTAATTGATATGTGTAGTCCAGCTTAATTTGTTGTTGAGGATAACACGTAAGTATTTGAGTTCGGTAGAATTGGGAATTCGTTGATTATTGATATAGAGTTGCAAGTTCTTTTGTAGACTAGAGCCAATTGTAAGACTAGAGCATTTGTTGACATTAATAGGGACTTTAGAAAATTTACTCCAATCCGAGATAATTTGAAGAGCCTCATTAGCCTTTTCCTGTAGTTTGTCTCTGTTTTGATGACTTATAAGTATAATGGTATCGTCCGCAAACGCTTGTAGATGAGAATGATGAGGCAATTTACTATTTTGGTTTAGGAGTCCATTTGCTAGGATATTCCAAAGGGCTGGCCCAGAGCAGGATCCCTGGGGACAGCCCATTTCGGCATGTTTATAAATATTAATGTAGTTGGTTTTATAGTTGACCTGTCTGCTAGAAAAGTAGTCATTCAAAAGTATGTATAAATTCTTCGGGCAGTCCATAGATTTGAGTTCCTTTAAAATAAGCGAGCGCCAGGCATTGTCAAACGCGCCACGAAAGTCAATGGATATTATGGTTGAATGTCTGTTTTGATTTTTGTTGTTCTTTAAGATGGTTATCAGATTTGTATGGCTTTAGTAGTATTGGTTCGTCTCCTGAATCCGAATTGGTTGTGATTGAAGTAGCTTCGATTCTCAAGATGTATAAGAATACGGTTAATTAATAGTTTATCAAGCACTTTACCAAAGTTATTCAAAAGGCTGATTGGTCTATAGTTGTTTGGTTTTTGGGATGTACAAGTTTGTTTGGGTATGAGTTTAAGATTAGCAATTTTCCAAGTATTAGGAAACATCCTTAAGGAAAGACATTTGTTATAAAGTATTTGAAATGCCAGAGGAATAGTTTGATAGGCTATTTTGGCCATTTTACTGGTAATGCCATCAGGACAAGGAGCTTTGTGGACAAGTAGCTTAGTAAAGGCCCAATGGATTTCCCTCTGAGTAAAGCTAGTTTCATCCAGACTGTCTGGCGGATAGTTAGTTTCTCCTCTTATCTTTTTCTGTTCAGTTGTATCATGTTGTAGTAAGTCTCTAGGAAAATGGTAATCAATTATAGTGTTGATAGTATCTTCAAAGTCTTTAGTATAAGAACCGTCTTCTTTGAGAATAATATTGGGTATAGTGTCAGTCTTAAGTTTCTTTCTTACTATATAATATGGGGCCTTCCAAGGTTGCCGGCCGCAACAGTCGTGACAATACTTTCTCCATGCCTCTGATCTGCTCTTGTTGATGAGTGTTTTGTAAGAGCGAAACAGTTGTAAGTAATTGTCCCTTAAAGCAGCCCTATTGTCTGGGTTCAACTCTCTACGGAAAAGCTTACGAGCCCTCTTAACCTCTTTTTTCTTTGTCTCAAGGGTCCCATCCCACCATGGGGTTTTGCTCTGCTTTCGTCTCGTGGCTGTAGTTGATGTGCTGTGAGCTGTCTGTATTAGCTCAGTTAGTCTTTCCACATATTTCTCTAAGTCATTTCTGTTTTTAATATCATCAATAAATGGGGGAGACCAATTGTCTATAATAAATTCTTGGAAGGTGTTCCAGTTAGTTTGGGAAACCAGGTAAGGATCATTCTGCTTTGAATGAATGTTGTCAGTAATAGTAATGATTATGTAGTTATGGTCGCTACCATTGATTTCCTCTATGGTTTCACACTTGATATTATAGTGTAGCATTTTAGTATTGATCATGCAAATGTCAACCCAACTATTTCCAGTAACGCTTCGGTAGGTTGGTAGCGTGCTGGTATTAATTGAGATTAGATCATTCTCAGACATAAATTGAACTAGTTCTCTTCCGCGGAGATCTTCCTCAGGGCTGTTCCATATGGGTGATTTGGAATTGAAATCACCGCACACACATATATGAGATTGCTGGAGCTCATTTAAAGTATTCCTCAAAGAGTCAAGGGCAGCGTCTAAGTCCTCTAAAGGCGAGAGATAGAACGAAATAAGATAAAATTTAACATTGTTCCATCTGATCAAAGCAGTTGTATAGTATTCATTACAATGATTCGATAATTGTAGCATATCAAATCTCTTTTGAATGGCTATGATGCCGGTTTTAGTTTGATATCCCGTAGAGGTGTCCGGAATCACTCTTGCACTTCCAAAAAGTCCGACCTGGTTGTTGATGGTGTAAGGTTCCTGCGCCGCTATGATATCAAAATGGTTCTCTGAGGCTTTCTTTAAAGCAAGTGTGTTGGCCGCCTTGCACCGTTGGAGGTTTATTTGTAAAATGTTAAATGCTTTATTACTATTATTAAGGTTTGTAGGATCCATAATGAGTTGGAGGCAATCCCTATCAAGTAAGATACAAATTAGTAGTCAATATTCTTTACAATCTGCATTTTTACTTTTCTAGTCACCGTACAATTCCAATGGAAAGCGTTATGTGTCGTTGTATAATAAGAGCCATCTGGAAGTGTTTTATTTGCATTAATGCAATTTATGCACTTAGGATCGCTCTCAGCTGCTTCCTTCAATTTTGGACATTGAGCAAAAGGGTGTTTACCCGTGCAGTGACTACATCTTTCCGGTAATTTACATGTGTTGGATTTATGGCCATATCCGCAACAGCGGTAACAGCGAACAATGTTTATGTAATCATCTACTCTAATTCGACTCCAGGAAATTCCAATGGTTTCCATGGAGAGGAAGCTTTGTCTCCAGGCGTTGCTCACTGTAATAATAACATGCTTACGATTGTCCGCAGTACGTCCACTGCGGAATGATCTGAAGAGGGTGACCTCTTTCGCAAACGTTCAATTGAAACTTTGCCGTTAATTATCTCATTTTGTTTATATATTTCATCTATGATATTCTCGTCTTTGACCGTATCCAGTACATTTAGTAGAATCATTTTGGGATGTTGCTTAACAGGGAGTTTGATGCTACATCTTTTGCCATAAGTTGTTTTTGTCAAGATCGCTTCCTTAAGTTTATTTCCCTGGTTTGCGTTACCAACTTTTACACAAAACCCTGTCTTAGTCTTGAACAAAGCCCTGACCTGTATTCCCAGGTTACTTGGGTTAATGTTTTCTTTAATAGTTGATATTAGCTCATCAGTACTAACTGGTGGAGATCCTTCACTGGCCACAGGTGAGTAAGTACAGCCTGCTCTGCCGTAGCTGATCGAGTAGGATCCAATGGTTTAACCTTGTTAATGATTCTAGTTGTGTTACTCATTGTTGCAGGGGTGGACTTGACAACAGAGGCATATGTTGGTTTCTCATCACTCTTATCAATCTTGCAGCCTCTTATATCCTGAATTATTCCACAGATCTTACTAGCGGCCTCGTGGATTCGCATTGTTGCCAGTCGAATTTTATTTCTGTCATCCACCTTCAGGGTTCATGGGTCAGATGAGTTGAGATGGCCAAAACGTTAGCAGTAATTATCTTCATTAGTTCTTCCTCCGGGAGATGGACCGGTATTTCATCATTAGATACAGACATAATTTGCTTTAAAGTATGATCTTCGATTTCGGTGTCGCTGTCGCCAAACGTAGACATCGCAATAAAGAAATATAATCAAACAACAGAAAATGAACCCGAAAAATCAAAAAGTAGAAGAAATTGACAAAAAGATCGCCAAAGTCGGCAAAAGTCGATGTTGCAAACGTCAGAGGGTATAGTAAAAATTAGTGGCAAAAATAGCTGATGATTGGCAGAGACCGTACCCGAACCAACAGATCTTCAAATACGGCAGAGTATACAACCAATATACTTAGCCACAAAATTCGCGGTCAAATACTTATAAACTAGCCCAAAACAAGGTGTGCAGCAAGTAAATACACCGTAACCGCCAAAATCCGTAAGTATCCACTTGCGGACAAAGTTTGCATTAAAAAGTGTCCTAAGGACAGACAAATTACTTAGCAGAATAAAGGAAAAACAAAATAATTATGAAAACCGAAAATAATGGTGTGAAAATTTTGGGGGCAGTGAACAGCCAAAACAAAAGTCAGCGTTAGAAAAAGGAAACAGTACCACAAAGGGTAGCGTAATAAACAATCCAAATATAGAGCAAAGTCTCCAGAATCGAGAATAAAATTAGTTTTGGCGGTTTTTCTGTGCACACACCTGTTTTTCAGTTGTGCTAGAGTTCCAGACAATAGAGAGAGCGCGGATAGGTAAAACAGTAGTAAACACTATAAAAGCAAAGCAATTCCAGAGAAAAACTGACAAAGAAATCACCGCGACAGGAATCCGCGAAAAACAGGTGTGAGTATGTCAACGTTAAAATAATTCCGTCGGAACCCCACGTAACCGGAAAAGGAGACCGGAGACAGAAAAGGTGGACCAAATACAATTAAAATACTAAAAGAGATCCGCGACAAACGGAAGCAACCGTCCGACGACCGTTACAACGGTTGTTGGCACCTGGCCAACAATACGTTATAAGGTAAAAATAATTAAATCGCGATAGTTTAAATTACAATTACCGTATTAATTAACGGAATACATCGAATGAAAGGTCTCACCATAAGCTTTAAGATGATGTATAAATTATATTCCACGAATCAAAATTCATTACTGCCAAATCAGCTCCTCCTAGACACTCACACAACTTACATGTCCCATTTTCTGATTTCAAACCAGTAATTCGGGAAAAGCTAGTAGAAATGTGGCAACGTATGTGGGATGGACAGATCAGCAACAAATTACACGAGATCAAGCCGTTGGTCGAGCAATGGGATTCATGCCATAGCAAGAACAGGAGACGGGAAGTCGTCCTTACCAGACTCCGCATCGGGCATAGTCGGCTGACACATAGACATCTTTTAATGGGCGAAGCCCAGCCTACTTGTGACCGATGTCACTGTGCTCTTACGGTCAAGTACATTTTAACTGAGTGTTCTTATTTTAGTGCCGATCGTTTACGTCATTTTAACCAGTCTTCGCTTACTCTTACAGCCCTTATTGGCAAAGATTTTAACTCTACCTGCCTTTTTGCCTTTTTATCAGACATTTGTGTTTTACGTCATATTTAGCTTGTATTTCCTTTATTGTTACTCGTTCTTAATTGATATATGACGGTTTACACCATTTTATACCTAAATCGTTTTGTCTGTTAACTTTTAATTGTTACCGTTGGCCGTTTACACCATTTCTATACTTTGTTGACCTTTCCTTTCTTTAATGTGTTGTCTATTTTATATTATTTTAATAACAGTTTTTGCCTTTTACCTGGTGTCTGTCGCAGTTTGGCCCAGCAGGCCCTTGCGCCACTAAACTCAACCAACCAACCATATATATATACCGTTATTACATGCGAATAGTAACACGAATTCGTGTAATTATTCATCTCGAAGGTGTCGCGCAAGATACTGTTACTTTCAACATGGCGTCGCGCACAGGTATCGACACTTCGTTCTGAAAAGTACTTTTTCATATAGTTACATTTATCGGTTCCGCCTTCGCGATTGATTTATATTCCGATTTCCTACTAGGAATATGACTAAAAATAAAAATATGCAAAAATCTCGGATTCCGTGAAAAGCAAAATCTTGTCGGATTGCCAGAGAACGTTTTGAGTTCTCTTATAGACACTGTCTATCAATATTTTCTGTCAAAATAAATTTAATCGGATTTGTTTCCAGTTTTTAATGCATTCTATGCTATCATTTTAATATATTTAATAATTTTTATAGGATCAAACACTCGATTCCGTTTCAACAGTTAGGAATGGTTTTAATCCTCTAAAATTTCCCATCACAATTTAAATTTATAATATAAATGTTAAATCTAGGCGAAATGGTAACGTTACGGAATCTATGCCAATGATGGTGAATGGATTAAAAACGGATGAGATAGAAGAGAAATTCGAAAATGCGTGCATTCTACTCACCAGTTCTACGAATTTCAAGATTCTGTGCTTTGTTTTAAAGACGTAATTAGTAGTATCAATTTCGCTGCTTACCATTTCGAATTGTACAGTTCCAACCACCCCAATTAACGAATATGCCAGACGCATAATCAGACGTTATCATCAGTGATTCCAAGAACGCTTCGTCATTTCGAATGATTACAATTCAAAAATATTTCAAAAATTATTATTCGATAATACGCTTCGTGTATTTATAACGTATAAAGTAGAATTGCGCTCCAGACACATTAGTGCTCTCATTAGGGGCTGTTATTATCTCGCTCTTTTTCAAGAGCCTTGGAATTATAAGGGCCAAATACGAGGGCTTAACCATAAGAAAGACCTGTTATTTACTTTTACTTCTGAAAGTGGCCCTGGGACTTTCATCTCTTCTAGAGATAGGATAAATGTTTTACCATGTAGGATTTTCTGCATCAGAGATCTAACAACTGTACGTGTGGAATTTGTAGGAGGGAATTTGTTGTTTCTTCTACCTATTTTCCTTATGATAAAGATGAACTTCTGCAGACAATTTTTGTGCGTTTGGTGGAATTCTGTCAATGGAATCAATTTGATTTATTGATTGATTGTTTATGCTAATTCTCGTCCTGTAGTTTTGAGGAACGGGAATCAATCAGAGGGATGAGCACTTATTGGAGTTCCTAATAGGTACTTATCTTTTGTTTTAAATAAGGACAAATGCTATCTTAATTCTTAAAAACAGAAGGGATGTCATTGATCTAACGTTAAGAAATGTTTTTGAGCCAACTGAAAATTAGCGTGTGTCTAATGAACCGTCTGCTTTGGATCATAGATACATTTGCTTCAATCTAATAGGCATGGTACTCACTTGTGTGATATATAGAAACCTAAGAAAAACTAATTGTGCTTCCTATATAGAGAACCTTTAGTTTAACGTTGGGTATATTCAGAGCAAATTTTGCTTAGTGATGGATTTACAGATGATTTTTGGCCAGATTCAACAGGCAATTCGCTCAGTCTACCATGACTTGTCCAGTTAAGACAGATTCAAATTCCTTGGTGAAATAAACAACGCGGTGGTCTTAATGTTAAAAAGCTTTCTAATAAAGGACAGGCGAATGGGGGACACACAGAAGCGCTCTGAGCTGGTTATGATAATAGCCATTAGAAAGGCAAAAGGGTCCTCCTGGAAGAGATACACTCAGGGAACTGAAGATATATTTGATGTATCTAAAGCAAGATCCAAAGTAATGAATGTGCAAAGGGAATTATTACAATTTAGTATTATCAGGTTGCCATATGGCAAGATAACTAGTATTTGCAAGGAGTAGTTACGGGAAATCTTTCGAGTAATTTCCTGGGTCTGCTTTGATTGAGGAATCACCAATTCACAGGGACAGTTCGGACTTCAATGGACGGGTATGTTGCCGACTTTAGCAGACAAAAGTATTTTTTCGCATCCGTGCCATTAATAATTAAAAAAATTACAGTTTTATTTTGTATCATACATAATGGAATATAAATCATCGTAATCGAGAATTTTTACATCACGATATTTTCATTTTATCTGAGTTGGACAATGGTGAATAAGGATACTTAATATAGTTAGCAGAGCGCTACATTAAGTATGCTTACATTAAGTGTAGCGTATATGGTTAACTATAATGAGCCATTATATTCTGTTTACTTTTTCATTATTAAACACAATGTCACTTTTCCGTAGTAAAACCACCATTGAATTTGTCTTGCATTAACACGCAGGAGAACTCTGGTTCAGCATCTCCTGAAAAGTTTTTTGGGGTTTTAGGCCCGACTTGATGATTCTCGTCCTTCTTTATCTGGCCTCCTCCACGGTTTTGTATGCAGTCTGTGTTGAGAACTAGCTTCGCTCCCTTTTTTGTCAACAGATGATGCCACTTTCATTTAGGAAGACTACCAATTGGATGGCGAAACAAGCCTTACCACAGGCAGCCCACACCTGTGGAGGGGTTAGCTGGATATTGGAGGATGGGGATCGAAGGGCCGGGTCCAGACTGGCTCCCCCCTTCATCATCTCCAATTAGAAAAGGGCGAAAGAAAAACCACCATTGTGCTACTGTTTATCCGCAAATTTACAATAGGAGTGTCTAAATATTTGGAATGTGAATGCAGTAATTTATTTTTTCCCAGACAAACCAATAAGCTGTTTAAAATATTTTGACCTATAATTATTAACAGTTCGATTCGTATTTAATTTTGTCAATAATTTTCACCATAAATGTTTTAAGTATGGGAGAAAAGATTTCACCGAATATATAATTTTGAGTTTGAATGATAGGATAACATTACTTATAAATATAGTGTTATAATGCCATTTTTATAATTGATTTATAAATTTCTATTCCTAGAATAAAATATTATATAGTTTTTTTTTATTTACATAGCTTAGAATTTCTAAGCTAAACATTAAGCAATAAACCCATTAAATCTGACCCTGATTCCATTTTGTATTGATGGAGAATTTTGTTTGTCATTTGAATCGTTGCAAATGGACTAAACAAACATCAAAATTTAATAAAAATTGATGAATTTAATTCTGTGTTGGAACACATTTTAAAAATTTCCTGTACATGAGTAAAATTTATTTACAAATTTTTCACAACCCGAATCTTGATGGAGTTCGTCTTGGTGTGCCAGGTTCTAGTCTTCCAGCTGTGGCAATCTGATTCCTGAAAATACAGGTTTTGTTAGTTTCTTTTTCATTAATATTTTTGTGAAATAAAAACTAAGGAAACTTAATTCCTAACAGAGATGTTAGCTCGAGATTTCTGTTCCTCTTTTCTTTGTTTCAGTTGTCCTTGGGACAAGGCCATTTCTTCTTCAATTTGATTCTGATTCTGTTTAGCCATCTTGCGCCTTGACAGGTTCGGTTATTCACTTGTAATACTGTCTGAAGTGCGGCCCCGCGTTCTTCCTGTGTCATTGTCCTCCTTCTTTTTTGTACTTATTTTTATTTCGATATTAAATTCAGTTTCCTTTAACCATTTAATAAAAGAATCCAATCCTTGACCACCCTGCTCCATAACCAAAAATTTTTTTATTAGTATGGAATGAATAACTTACAATAAACAAATAACTTACAACGTAATGGAACACAAAACTTGCACAAGAAACAGTCCAACACCATAATACAATCGACAGTTCACTTCCACACCGGTCACCATCCACAAGTCCTCTACAGCCACCACCAACAATCCTCACGAACTTCTACACCACCCAGCAGCAAAGTTACAGAATTTTATAAGAATATGAACGAAAACTAACAATCATTAATTAATTCACTTTGTTTTCTTTTCCCTTTTCCTAATTTTTTCTTCTTTATTTAAAATTCTTTTCTTTCATTCAACTTCCTCCTATCGTTCCTTCGTCACCTGTCGGCCCCAGCCACACAACAACATGGCGATTCGGCCATCTACCACAACAGGTAAAACTTTTCCAATTCCTCACAGACTTTCCTATAGATATTTATTTTTAACTCTGGTTACTTAAAGCATGATGTAAGATGTAAATTACGAATTACCTGTCGAGATTTAGCAGATTCTTTAATACTGTACAGATGATCTTCGTATTGCCGAAACAAATCAGTTGGACTCACTACTAACAATAACAAGTTTCAATATCAGTAGCTTCTAGTACATACACGACTTCACCGAACAAGAGCGTAAATCAGAATGGTGGTCCTTTCCAGACCCGTTTTCGGCTACATAGAAAACCGGAATTATGCGGCCCCGCTTGGTGTATATTGTAGCGACACTACACACACTCCCCAGCGACCGGGTGGAAGCTAAGAGTTCTGGAACAGACGGATCGGGAATCTGGTTCTGCGGCCGGATCTGATCCTGACTGTGATTGTAGATGTGTCTTGACGAGCTGCGTCTGTCGTTGGAGTACATTTTGTATGGAGAGGTCTGTCTGGCGTTGTGTCAGTGTTTGAACTGAGCATGAACGGCGGCTTGAGTCTGTCGATGGTGATGCGTTTCGTTGCTCCCTTTATTTCCATGTCGGAATACTTGTCTGTACGGTTCTTCACGATGTACGGCCCGATGTAGGCTGGTTGTAGTGCGGAGTGATCGGAGTCGTTTCTGATGGAGACCTGGGTGCAGTCCATCAGATTTTTGAGGATGAATGTTGTTGGTTTTCCGTGTCTGCTGGGTTGCCTCGGAGTGGTGGCGCGGAGCAGCTGCTGCAGCCGTTGTAGGAATTCTGACTGTTCTGCCTTTGAAGCGTTTACGAGCAACTCACCGGGGAGGCGGAGTGGTTCACCGTACAGGAGTTTGGCCGACGAACAACCTACATCTTCCTCCATGGACGATCGAAGCCTTAGTAACACTAGCGGGAGTGCTTCCACCCAGACTGCGGGGCGTTGTAGCAGGTGGCATCTCAGTGCGGCTTTAATGGGGCGATGTTGCCGTTCTATGAGGCCGTTGGCTTGTGGGTGGTATGCCGTTGTCGACGAACGGCGGAAACCGAGGTATCTTCCTAGCGAACGGAAAAGTTCGCTTTCGAATTGTCTTCCCTGGTCTGTCGTTATCTTGGTAGGGATTCCAAATCTGGCGAACCAGGTCGGTATCAGCGCCTTGGCGACCGAGTCTGCTGTCTGATCGATTAGTGGGGTTGCTTCGACCCAGCGTGTGTAACGATCTATCATGGTCAGTAGATAGCGGAATCCTTGGCATAGCGGTGGTGGGCCAACGATACCTGCGTTGATGTGGGTGAATCTCGTACTTGGGACTAAGAATTCCGCTAGCGGAGATTTGGTGTGACGTTGCACCTTGGCTTGCTGATATGCTACGCAGGTGCGTGTCCAGATGCGGCAATCCTTTTTTATGTTGTGCCAGATGAGGCGTGAAGTGACTAGTTTCGTGTGCTTCTAGTTCCGGGTTGGGCTAGATTGTGTGTGGCGTGGAATGCGTCTTGGCGGAATTCCTTGGGTATGTAGGGCAGGGTCCTACCGGTAGATATATCATAAAATATCTGTGCGTCACAGTTAGGCAGAGTTATCTTTACCATTTTTAGTATCGAGTTTACTTGTAGTGTTCGTAGTTCCTGGTCTTGTGGATGTTTTGCGATGATGTTGTAATCGACTGGCGAGGGTATGTGTATCTCGTTGATGCCTTCTGTGCGAAATAGGTGTCGGCTACGATGTTGTCCTGGCCGGCAATGTGACGTATGTCGGTCGAGAACTGTGCGATGTAATCCAGGTGTCTGAGTTGCCTGAGGGATGCCTTGTCTGCGGCCTGTTGGTATGCATAAATCAAGGGTTTGTGATCAGTCATGATTGTAAACGAGCGGCCTTCCAGTTGATGTCTAAGATCTGCGGTATAGATGGCGAATAGTTCACGGTCGTATGCAGTGTACTTCCGTTGGGTTTCCGTGAGAATGCGGGAGAAGAAACCGAGCGTCTCTTTGTCTTGATCTGTTTCGTGTTGTAGCACGGCCCCCATCGCTGTGTCGGATGCGTCGGTGACGAGAAGGAGTTTGGCGTTCGGGGTGGGGTGTGCGAGCAGAGACGCCTTGCTTAGGGCGTTCTTGGCCGCTGTGAAGGCGTTTCTCGTAGCGGTTGTCCATTGGATAGGTCGGGAGCTGTGTCTTGAGTGAGCTTGCAAGAGTGTGGTTGTAGGAAGCAAGATCTCGGCACACTTGGGTATGAATCTATAATAAAAGTTTATCAGCGTAGTTTATCAGAATCGGCGTAGAGCCTTGGCTGTCTAAAGTTCCGCAAAAACGTTGAAGGCTTAAAATCGTTTAATATTTTCAAATATTAAATGATCGTCTTCAATGATGGTCAGTCTTGGTCTGCCTGATTTTGATGGAGAAATGGATCCTGTTTGTTCATATCTGTTGCAAATGTTTATAACAGAGCATGTAGTAATTTCCAGCATCCTGGCTATTTCTTTTACACTTTTCTCCTCTTCTCTATGATGAATTATTAATTATCTAATACTTATTATCTATTGTTTTTGACATTATTGATAAGAAAATTTTAAATATACAAAAAATACTTGTAAATATCAGATTTCAGGGATATAACTTTATAACACACCTGTTTGTCACTCTTGTATCATTCTCTAGTGAAGCTATAGCAACTTATCGCTTGATTATGCTTACAATTATAGCGATATTGTGTGCCATTTGTGATATTTTAATAACAACCTAGATTAATATATTATTAATGACATAAAAATTCTCTACTAAACCTCCAAAATAATCGTGTACACTAAAAATTAAGCAGCATCATTAAAACCACCGACCACCCGTTGCTACGATAAGAGGTAATGGAATTGCCCGACACTAAGCGTCTTCCAGTGGACACCTGAAATGAGAAATCGCTTGAGTTTGAAGTATTGGAAGGAAGCCGAACGCTTTCCGCTTAGGTGAAAAACATTTTGCAACTGATTGTACACATCTTTACAATACTGCACAAGTAGGTTTATACATACTTTTAAATGCATTTTATGTTCGTTTAGCATTTATTTATTGGAATTAATATTTATATTTTTGATTGTTTTAATATTTCATATTTCAAAAGCTGCAGTCCTCAGAATTCTAAGTGGGAACTC
>WUQG02448924.1:0-13055 GCA_011317285.2 Androctonus mauritanicus | reverse complement strand
GTAGAAAATTAACAAAACACTAAATTTAATAACACAATAACGTTTTCGGTATCTACGATACCATCATCAGTTGGAATCTTTAATAATGAGTAAATTGAAGTACATAATGATGATGATAAACACAAAAAACCAATCCTATCTTACGATATAAAAAAAGTTATTTGTTAACTAACAGCTTGCTAGGGAGACTCAAAGAATGTTGAAGAAACAGAAATTTAATTCCATTCAATTTCCATTTCTTCAACATTCTTTTGTTCAATTCAATTCAATTTTTGTTTTGTTAACCATATGTTAATTCCTTAACTAACTGTTCGCTAACAGAACGTTAATATCTATTTTAACAATGATTGGTGAAACCGGCCAATATTGTCTTATTAATGATGATATGAATGCTTTAACTTATCAGATTATGTTAAATCACTATTTTCTGTCATTTGGAAAAAAAATCTAATAGCAGTGACTAGATGCTTTTGTCAAGACAGTCCTCCAATAAAAAAAATAGGAGCACTATCCAATGATTCCAAGACAGGAATGGTCAAGTAATAGATTGGATACCCTTTTTCCCTGACTTAAACCCAATGGAAAACTTATGGGATCAATTAGTTCGAGCAGTCTTTGCAGGTGATAATCAATACTCTTCTATTAAAAGTTCACTTGTTTCTTCTTCGAAAAATATTGATGTCAATCATACAAGAAGTTTCATTCAATCAATGTCTAACAGAATATAAAATTAGTTTGAAACAAAGTGATTTTATAGGATACTAAATTCAATATCTTTATCATTATGCAACACCCAATTTTTGTTTGTTTTTTTTTAAAGTAGGAAATAAAATTAATATTTCAAGTATTTGTATTTATTAGTTAAGAGAATATAAACATAAAAAATTATAATTTTTTAATCTTTTCAGTTATGGGGAAATATTTTTAAAATTGTATTGCATAATGGAAAGGCATCTACATCTTATATTTATAAGAATGCAGATGTAGATACTGCAAACATTTCAAAACATAGTTGCTTATATATATATATATAGAGTACTAATTTTATTTTTTAGGAAATTTTGTCAAGTTTAGTATAAATTATTTTATTATTCCATTAAACTTTATAATCCAAACTTCAAGAGAATTTACTCTAAATGAGCCTAATTACTTTGCTAAACCACATCCCAATATGCTCAATGAAAACTTTAATCATTTGAAAAAAATTTTTATTTCAAATGATTAAAACATCCACCAAGCATATCAAGGGATACAACCTGGCAAAGTAATTAAGTGGTTTTAATCACTGAAACACAATTCAATGAAAACTTTAATAATTTGAAATAAAAATTTATTTCAAATGATTAAAGCTTTCATTGAGCATATCAGGGGATGTGGTTTAGCAAAGTAATTAGATTCATTTAGAGTAAATTCTCTTGAAGTTTGGATTACAAAGTTTAATGTATTGTAAAGTTTTCATTTGGCATATCAGAGAAAGTGGTTTGGCAGAGAAAATAGGTTCATTATTACATTATTTTAAATATTTCCAATATGTTAAATCTTAGAACAAAAATTGGCAAATTTTTATAAATTATTCTTAAGTTTCACAAATTTGTCTATTTAAAACAGATTAAATCTATAATCAGTTAAATAAATTAGATATTTATTTAAGTTAGAAATTGTATGTTAAACATTTATACTAATTTTGTAATGTTACTATAGTTATTAACGATACGTTAATGTTCGATATTCTTTGGAATGTATCTGTAAGTTAGAAGCTGATAATGATTGTATTCAATCGAAAGCACTCCTCCTTTTGTATTTAATGTTTTAGTATATTAAATTGAATTCCTGCTGTAGTGCTAATGTTTTTGATAATTTTGATAGATTAAATCTAATAGTGTTTTATATACTTACCTTGCCAAGAATTAGTGACTTTACTCGGAGAGTTAGAAAACGATTTCTTGTTTTCATTTTCACTTTCATCTTGTTTACAAGATCTATCTAATATTTTAGTATTAGACTCCATTTTTATATCTATACAAAAATAAATATATTACATAAAGAAATATTCTCTCATTAGCAAATTTATTACATTAAACAAACATCAGTTTAAACAATGAAATAACAGCACTATTAGCAGTAAAAGTATTTAATAAATATTCACAAAAATGTTTTTAGTATTGAAAATACCATCTTCAGTTGTGGTCTACATTAGTTAGAACAAGGAAGCATTATTACAAAATCGAAGAGAAGAACGTGCAAGTTCGAATTTTCAAATCTGGAAAATTATAAATATTTACAATTTACAACTTATAATTTATAAACAGATTTACAAGTAGGATAATATGGATAAATAGTAGGAAATCAATGACATAACAGAACATTTTATATATATATATATAAATAAAGCATCCTATGGGGCCTATATGATATTTCTTTGGGCTGTGTTATTTCCAAGCTGTGCTCTTTTCCAGATTTGAAAATTCGAACTTGCACATTCTTCTGTTCGATTTTGTAATAATGCTTCCTTGTTCTAACTAATGTAGATCGCAACTGAAGATGGTATTTTCAATACCGAAAACGTTTTTGTGAATATTTATTAAATACTTTTACTTTTACTGCTAATAGTGCTGTTATTTCATCGTTTAATGCTAATAGTGATAAGCAGTCATAACACTTTTAGTTACATCCTGTATAAGTAGTCCTCTACTTATGACAGAGTTTGATTCCAAAAATTTCAAATCTTGCCATCATAAGTCAGAAATGTCCAAAATTTATGGATTTCTCACTATTAGTGTTTACTAGGACATTATGTCCTTTAGAGCAGTGCTTTTCAAAATGGAAGACAAACAATCAGATACTTGTCTGCAGTATGCCAATAAAGAAACAAAATATGTTTTCAGAATTTATGTATTGTCCAGAATATTAAGATTAAAAATCCTAATTACTTGGGATTTTTAGTCTAGCCTAGTATTCTGGATTAACAAATGAAAGAAATTGTGAAATCTAATCTATTTAATAATATAATCATAAATTTATATACAGTAGAACCACAATAGTTTTGAAGTGGCTAATAATGGCACTGCCTCAAAATACTAAAAAGCTCTGACTATAGAATATGTGGTATAACTTTTAAAAAAGTTTGCAATATATAATTTTATCAATGATGATTATATAAAATACTGTATATCCAATATTTAATCAGTTTGTTATAACAGCATTATAAAAAGGGTTCCTGTTATTTAACACACAAAATATTTTACTTGTTTTTAATTATAAGTTAAAAACTTATAATTAAAACTTAGTTATAATTACTGTATTTGTTTCAAAATTATGCCATCTTTACAGGAACAGAACATTAGTTAATGTTACTTTTTCCTGCTATTCATAATACATAGTATTATCTTAACAGCAAAATGATAAAAGCAATATAATAGTTATAGATCTCAGTGACTGTTCACATTATTACATACGATAAATTAAAAAAAGACAGATAGTTGAACGATATGCATACAATGACTTATATTTTTCAACTAAATTAAATAATAAATAATAATAGAAAAATTATTAACTTGGACTAAATGGAATTTTGAATGATTGAATCTTTATTGTATCATATTTATTTGGATAATTTTGTTTCATTTTTAATTTTTTCAATTTTAGAATGGAATGAAAAGGGGATTAAATTAGATTTGTCTATCCATCAGTCAGCACAATAACTCAGATAAATATTACTGAATTTAAATGAAATTCAATATGTTATGATCCATTAAAGAATCAACTCTGTTAAAAATTATTAAATGTGGGATTGGTTTTGCTAATGTAATAGAAGTATATTCATATATTTTGCAGAATTTATAAATGAAATTCATATATATTATTGGAATCCTCTAGGGCAGGAGTCGGCAACCTACAGCATGCATGCCACACTTGGCACATGGAATGATTTTCAATGACATTCAGATTGAATTGAATAGTAGTAAAAAATTATATTTTTGTGTGATATTAGCACTAGCACTTCAAGTACTTTCCAAATGTAAAGAACCATGCAAATAAATTTACTGTTAACCAAAACGAACTTTGAGAGTTTGTTGAAGAGCTCAAAGAAAAATTTACAAAATGATGTGAAGACTTCCAAACTCACATGATATATTTTCTTATCTTATCAAACCTAACTTAGTTGATCTAAATGTGATCCCCTTGATTTATCTCTTTTTGAGTGGATGGACATTGATAGTTTAGAAATGGAACTAATAGAACTGACAGCATCAGAATTATGGAGAATAAAATTTGCAGAATTGCAAAAAATTCCAGAAGAAAACTGTCTGGAGAAGTCAGCTGTCATTTTCAATTGTTGGATGTCTTTACCTGAAAGATTTAATTGTTTGTAGAAAATCAAATGTGCTCTACTTTTGGTGTTTGGCTCAACTTATCTATGCAAACAAATTTTCTCATATATGAAACATATTTTGAGTACAAAGGAATTGTCTAACAGTTGAACATTCAGAAGTCTGCATAAAGCTAAAAATGAAAAATTACATATCGGATATTGAGCAATTGAGCAAAGAGGTACAGAGACCAGGTTCATATTAATTTATTAATGGCTTTTATTATAAAAAATGATTAATCCTGTTAGAATTCTTGATAATTTTTCTTATTCAAATCATGTATTTTTTATCAAAAAACTTATAATTTATAATTTGTAATATGATTTGTAATAAATGTATTAAAAATTAAAATTTGACAAAATATATTTTTCACATATGATCCTATATCAAAATATTGAATGGACAATAATATAAAATCTGGTTACAATGGACTTCAAAAGTATATTATAGAATACATAATTTTGAAACCTATCATAAGATGACTTATTTTGAATCTATAAAAAGATTGATAGAATCCAGCAATATTTGAAAGAATCAAATCAGCACCATCTTTGATTGGTATGCAGAATAATAATGTTACACAGGTTTGGCACTACACTGCTGAAAGTTTGCCGACCCCTGCTCTAGGGAATCATTCCTATTATTAAAAATGATTAATATTAGATTATAGTTGTCTGGATAGCTGTTTATCAAAACAATGTTATACATTATTGGAAGCTACTAGAGGATTAAGTGTATTAAAAACAATTGGTTTATTATTATTGATGTTATAAATATCCCAATTGAATTTTGAATTTTAAAAAGTTGTAAAATTGAATATAGGTTTCTCGACAATTATCTAATAACTATTATTGGCATGAAACATTCTTTGATACATATTGATAAAAATGGTAAGAGGTTTTATTATTCTGTTGATATAATCAGAAACTATCTTCTACTTGCTCTTCAATAGGTAAAAATTTCTTCAAGTAAATTTTGGTAATCAGATAGACATCATTTTTTTTAGTCTCTTTTTATACAATAGAGCAATTATATTTTTCAGATATTGTTCATTTATCACATTTTTATATTGTCCTCTTTTCTTGTTTCTTTTATTAAACAATCTTTTAAAAGTATAACAAGGTTTTATTATTCTAGCATTATTTCATTCTATGTCATTATCTCTTAAAGATGCTAATTCATTTGAAGTCTTTCAAATAACTTGTCTTTATTTAGTTTCAGTGACTTTTCTTTTTATTTTTTATTCCATATTCTTTTTGACACAGTAACTTTGAGAGCAGATACAATGAAAACATGTCACACTTTGAACAATTATATTTTCAAAACTAATAACTAATATATCATTAAATAACATATAGAGTCCCATTTATAACAAAACAAGTTTCAACATTCACTCCTTAAGCTTTTGATATAGTAGTATTAGAAGGCTAAGCTAAATTTCTTTACTTTTTTCAAAATGCCATGAAAATGTTACTATAAAAACCAATGAAGAGTGAACATCAAATGGATAACACAATACAGATATAAAGATGTGAGAGCAGGCAGTGTTGCTATATATGAGAAGAATGGAGCCATGCAATAGCAATGCCCAATATATTAATGAAAATTGATGGCAAATATGATAGACTATTTGCTGCTGCAGACATATGGAGATACACACACACAGCAGAGGTGATAATTAGCAATAAGAAATGTTTATTGATTTCCATTCACAAAAATCCTAACACCTCTTTGGAGAACATAGAATTCTTCAATTCTCTCAATTTACAGTTGAACCTCGATAACTTGAATTTTTGATAAATCGAAGCAATTCTCATTTTCCGAATAATCTTCCAATAATATACATTTGTATTCATTTCTTTAAGTCGAATTTCTATAAATCGAATTATTCAATATCTCGAAAATTAATTTATGTTTCCAGAAATTTTGTTTACTCTACTCTATAACTCAAATTTAAATTTATTAGATATGATAATTACAGATTATGTATTAATTTTTTATTTTTGTATGACCAGCCATCATTAGGAGAGTTTGATTTCGAATAAACTGTGCTGCGTTCATCATACAGATGCACTTTGACTGGCATCACTGATCAGATGCCGGAATTGGGCATCTGACTGTTCTAACTTCAATTTCCTTTTCACTGTAAATGCACGTGGAAGTACCCGTATTTTGTGATCTCTACGGTGTTAAGTCTTTGTTCTGAGATCTGAAATCAATTTTTTTGCCTAAAAAGGTTAACAATAAGCGCACGAACAAAAACAGTATTTTTTACTCTAATAACATACAACTTTTTATGCTACATTTTTTATTATTCCTAATTTGAGTACAGATTTCATTAAAATCGGCCCTGAGAATGGATAAAATTACCGATATATAAAAATACTACACGTACGGTGGATACTGTGCGTCTACGTAGGCCTACAATATAATTATACAACAATCATTTGCAGTATATTGGCAAATTTAACAGCATCTCTATATTTCAAATTTTCGATAAGTCGAAGTTATTTTAACATCCCTTGACGATTCGAGTTATCGAGGTTCCACTATAATAATAATATAATAAAAATAAAAAAGCCTTCCTAATTTTTACTTTACCATATAAAAGTTATATTGCTTGGTGGACCGCACAAAAGCTTGCAATGGGACGCGCATTGCCAACCCATGGACTAGAATATTAAAAACAAAATTAGCAATAAGGGCAGAATGACGAATGGCCAATCATTATGGAAAATGATCTAATGGAAAAATCAACTGATTTGGTAATCTAGCTAATATAAATTATTATTTACCCTAAAATCATTGGTTTTTGTATTATTATTTGTGTGAATAAAAAGTGAGATATATTAGAAATTATTATTTTATGGTAAATAATTTATTTATAATATATATTTTGTAAATAAAAATAAAAGTGTATTTACAAAAAACAAAATGTGATCCATCTTGATGAGTATACTTTTTGTGTGTAGGATTTTTATTCAAAATACAGTTACAAAAAAAAACGCAAGCTATTGATATCAGATAAAAATATTTATAACTGATTTTAAGGCAATCATTATCAACACATCCTTGATGCCTATAAGTGATACAAAAGTATAGATGACTATGTATTGATGCACTGCCAGACTTGTATTAAAGATCAACAAACAATATATCAAACATATAGAAATTAATATCATCTTTTAAATGTTGCAAATTAACATATTCAGATTTGTATTTTGCAAATATAATAAATTTTAATGCTCTATTACCTCAAAAAAAGAAAAAATTTTGGAAAATTTTTATATAAGTTTGTATATGCAGAGATCATATATAAATAAGTTATACCTGAAATTAACGATTAAATTAAATTTAACCAATGTGGCTCTAACTATTAACTTAAACTAGAAATTTTTAATAGTTATCTGAAAATTAAATTTATTCCAACCTACCGTGGAATCAAATCAGGGATCTTCAGAATAACAGTATCATATCAGCTAGACACCAGGACACCAGGCAAATTTCATTTTTTAGATATATTAAAATTTCTAATATAGTTATTAGTCAATAGAGAAACTATATTGACTACATTTAATTTAATCATTAGCTTCAGTTATTTCTAAACTTTTTTTTTGCTAGGATTATTTGATATAATACTTATGGATAAATTAGATATTTTGTGCATTTGCTTTTGTAATATTTGAATTACAAGTTATAACAATTGTTTTCTTCTTTTCAGACTGGTGAACACTGAACAGTATAAATTCCAATCCTTCTCTTCCAAGGCTATTTGATACCTTGGTAATGTTTACCATCCTTTATTGTATCTGTGAACTTTCTCAATTTCAGTCTTTCAGCTCTTCCCATCCTTCTTTTCCTCAGAAATGTTATAAACCTATTCAAAAGCGTTGTATGAAATGTTCAATCAAAGAAATTTTAGAGAAATTTTATGTTCCTCAATTCTTCAAGGTACTACTATATTCTTCATTTAAATCAATTCAATAGAACTAAATCAGCCAATACCAAAATACTATATCTCAAATATTTGCATTCTGTTTCTTTCTCTCTTTACAAATTTCCAGGTCTCAAAACTATATAATGCTTTACTCTACAGGAAACTTTTAAAGAATTTTATCCTTGTTTGGCAAAAATGTCTTTAGATGGCAGCAATCATATCTCTGATTTAAGCAATTTGCTTCAGCAAATCTGGTGTCTAGTTAGACTAGTTCACTTAATAAATTATAATTTGTATAAAAAATTTCTATTATGGAATTGTCGATATTATTATATTTGCAGTTTTCTACATCTTTTAAAAATTTTTATTATTTTAAATATAAATTTATTAATTACCTTTACTTGATGTATATAATACAGCAGCCTGGAAACATACAGTATTAGAATCTGTTAAATTATCTTCAATTGCAATTTGCATGGCAAATCCAGCATCAGGATTAACGTTAGGCAAAGATAGTAAATCAGTAGATCGAACAAAGAAATTTCCATGGAAGGTATGAATGGATAAACCTAAATAAAAAAAAAGAATTATTAAATGAATATATTGAGCATGATTATACATACAAAACAAGGATGCAATGAATACTGATATAAAATTTACAAAAATTTAATCATGCAGAATTATAATAAATAATTATACATGCAGAAACATGTATTTTCTATCACAATGAAAAGAGACCATCTTCAAGTAGAGTGTAGTAATGAAGTAACCCATAAACTGCAGTGGTGAAGATGGATATAGCCTAATGAACAGAGAAAACAGAGCAACTAGTAAGGGAGATTGGGAAGAAAAATTTTTTAGCAAAACAAACAATGATATAGAAAAATTATGACAGAGAGACAGACAACAACAGAAGGGAAAGGAGTAGAGATACCACAGAGGTAGATAAAAGAAGTGACATACAAAAAGCCAGAAAATGTTATATATTTCAAGATGAAATTCATCTGTCATTTATAAATGTAACTGGTAGAGGAAAACCAATGTGATGTCAGTGGCAATATACACCTTTCACACAAAGAACTGCTGACATGCAGGACCAAATCTGTCCCAGAAAATGAATACAATAAACAGTAAAACCTCATTAATAATGCTAATATACTATACTACTAAACCCTGTATACTCTAGGAAACAATACAAATGATTCCAGCACAACTTGCAGTATGGGAAAACATCAATATAATTTTTATTCTAACTGAACGAACGTTTTCAGAACCTGATGATGGTGCCTAGCCGAAAATGTTCGTTCAGTTAGAATAAAAATTATATTGATATTTTCCCGTACTGCAAGTTGTGCTGGAATCATTTGTATTGTTTCCTAGATTAATTCAGTATTTCTATAGTATATCAGTTTTTCATTTATATTAATATAATTAGTAATATTTAATTTTTATTCTATCTGCTCATCAAAATTTTAAGCATTTTGGAAACATAAAACATTATTTAACTATAATGCCCATTATCATTTATATTTCATATAGTTTATTAAAATTCTTAATTATTTATATTCATAAATTGAATAAACTATTAATAAAATGCTTCTGGTGTAGACTGCAAGAATAAATGAAAATTATAATATATAGAATAAATTGGATTTTCTATATATAATTTGGATGCTGGCTATTCTTTCAGCAATACGATGAAACAAATTGAAAATAGACATTAACCAATGTGTTAATCGTTTCATTAAATGAGAAGAATTATATCTGATACAGTTGAGAAAGAGGAATATAATTTGTCACTCTATGATTTATTAGCTTTATGTTGTGTACATGTATATATATTAGAAAATTCATGATATAAACCAGATATGTTTTGCAACAGTTTCATACATTGGGAAGGTCACTGGGAACTTTTCTCTATTAAAAAATTACGCTACATGTATTCTTAGAAAAATAGATATAGATATTGCAATACTGAGTTAGTTAATAAATTATATTAATTATGCAATGTTATTCTATTTACTTCTATAATTTCTGCTTTTTTCATATTTTTTAACTCTGAAATATAGAGAGAAATATCCATACTTAATTACCAAAAACTACTTCAATATGTGTTAATTATCAATATAGTAATATACTAGCACTTCTTTGCAGTTAAGCATAAAAAATTTATTTAACGCTAATGTTTTCAACAACAAAACTATATTTCATTGTTGAAAACGTTAGCATTAAATAAATTTTTTAACTGCATAGAAGTGCTAGTGTATTACTATATAGAGAGAAAATTAGGAAATTTTATTCTAATTTTCAATAAAATATTAGAATAAGGCAAAAATTCAAAAAAATTAAAAGTAAAGGTAGAAATCATCTTATTTTCCAAGTTCTGAAATATAAATTGATCATAAGATGTTTTTAGAATTTCTGCCATCTTTGAATACATTGGTAATAAATATATTATTGTTTATATATATCTTTTCATTGGATAATATGAGTTTTCTGACAATATAAAATGCAGTTTTAAATTGTGATTGGCATTTGTTAAAACAATTTTATTAATGTTTTAAACAATTACTATGAAAATGTCATATTTTCTTGGATGATGAATTCTCTGTAGATAACATGAAGCATAAAATTTTCTTTGTATTAAGTGTCAAAATAATATATATATAAGTTTTCATATTTCATATTTTTTCTTTTTATAATCTGCAATATTTTTGATGTCTTTTATTCCAGATAACTGCACCATTATCTTAAAAATGGACCGCAGTATTATCCGATGCAGACAGTGATGTCCGAAAGATTATTTCTGATAGCTTCCCCAATAGCTCTGATCACTTAGAAAATATTCCTGATTACTTTCATTTATTATAACATTGGATTTGTGCTTCCACAGATCATCATGCTGGTTCTGTTTTTCACTGTAAAATTTCCTTTTGCATGCTTTAGCTTGTCTTTTATATCTTTTAACATGCTATTTCAATAATACTTCTATAAAAACAAAGCAACAGAAAGTTTACTTCTAAAATTTCTTTGGCATTTTCTAATAGTCATTTCTTTCAATAAGAAATTAAGAAGAAAAATTATACAAAATTTTTTCTTACAATTTAAAAAAATTTTTATTTTAATGAACCTATGGAGAAAAATTTAAGTTCAGAAGAGAATTTTTAATGACAATGATTGAATGCTTTTTTTCTAAGATTGCAATAGTAATAAACCAATTTACAGATTTACTACTAAATATAGTAAAAATTTATTAATATATTCTAATTTTTTTATTGATAATTCAGTAAATGAGAGAATATTTTTTATTGTACGCTAAAGTGCATTGTCTATGAAGCAAAAATTTCAGTTGATGTCCCAGTATATGAAAATTTTTTATTTAAATGCTGCTTTCCATTATCACTAATTACTAAATGATGAGATTATTTCAAGTTTTACACAGATGCTCACCCTTATAGAGAGGTCAGTCAGATTGTAAAGAAAGGGGATCAATGAGCTGGGCCTGGATTTCTCATATGAATTTTAAGGAGTGGGATCTGGATTCAATCCACCACCAATTACATATGAAGTATGAAGATTCATCTAAAAAAACATGGGTTTAAAAAGTCATAAGAAAAGAACATATTTTAAAGAATATAAAAAATTCATTGAAACTATTTAAAAATAGCTTTGAGATTCGTAATAATCAGTGACCCATAAGTCTTGAATTCAAAAGGAATGTTTTCAATGGCTGAATTTATATTTATTAAAATAAATTAACAATTAGCTTACCATAATATTGATAAATTATTTTTTTGAGAACTTATCATAACCAAAAAAAAACTATTTTTATAGTATTTTTTTATATTATTAATAAAATTACGTTTGAAATAAATATTTTTAGCAAAATTTTATTTATATTAGTTTTATACTTTATTTGATTAATGTGTGTTTTTCTTAATATTTACATATTATTTTTCTTTCAATTTAGCATTTTTGTGAAACTATAATTTATTAGTAAATTACTGGAAACCAATATTTGTTTTTCCAAATAATAAATTAGAAGTTAATAAATTTGCAATGATTATTTTAGCATTGCCTTCCATAACATATTGTGCTATGAATAAAATAGATTATTTTCTCCTAATGATTTGAAATGTAACAAGAAGAGCTGGTTAGATTTCAAAATATCCTTGAACTGTGACTTTTTCCCAATCGATGGATTTGGGTGAAATTTTTTAAAATGATGATGACGATAGTCTGTGTGTTGATCAATAAAAGTAATTTTGTCTGTTTAAATTTATTCATTTTGTTTAGCTTTGTTTTTTTTATTTTTTAGCATATTTTTTTAGCTTCATCTTTTTCTGTGATAGCTATTATTGCTTGAAATCTGTATAAGTTCATTTTCTTATTCTGAAATTGTATTTATACACAAAAAATAATTTGCAAGGTCGCTAATTCTATTGAATACTAATATCAATAATAAATGCTTAAACCTAACTGTTAACATGACTCTGCAAATCCAGAGTTCTGCCTGAGCTCAGGTTTTTTACTATTTTCTAATAAATATAAATATTGTATATTCAAAAACAATGTTAAAAGTTTAACGTCTAACTGGCAAATTAAACAACTGGGACTTACAAACTATAAAAGTATCAAACAAGTGTTAGAACTAGACCGGCAAAAACTACTTTAGAAACAACTAATAAATTGAATAAATTCTCAAAACAAGTTAAATAACAATAAAAATATAAATTTATTAGACTCAG
>WUQG02448913.1:0-13055 GCA_011317285.2 Androctonus mauritanicus | reverse complement strand
CATTGCATGAAAGATAAAACAAATGTCATCTTCCAGTATTTTGGTGTGCAAACAAGAAAGGGTGGATAACATATTAATCACAACATTGATAATGGATTTATTGAATAGTTGTTTTGTTCATGATGTTTAGTGGTATCTATCCAGGAAAAACTTGGCCTTCAAGATACTGCTGATCTTGGATAACATTTTAGGATACCCAAAGGCTCTTCAGTTTGTCCATCCAAATGTCTAAGTTGTATTTCTGCCTCTGAATACTATTTCACTCATACAACTGATGGGTCAAGGAATTATAGAAACATTCAAGTGATATTATACATATTGCATCTTTGACAGAATACTAGAAGCTATTAAAAATGATATAAGCCTAACAGTCACAGATTGCTGGAAACAGTTCAATATCACTGACTGTATCACCATTATTAAACACTCACTTGAATGAAGTAAAGCAATGAACTCTGAATACTTGTTGGTCTAACTTGTGGAAGGAGTGTACGAATGAATTTATCCAACATAAAATCCCAGAGGTCAAGGAGATAGTGGGTATTGCAAAACATTTGGATGGTGAAAGACATAAAGGATGGCAATGTACAGCAATTGCTGCAGTCACACAAGGAGTTGACTAAAGAAGGATTGGAGGAATTAACCAGATTTAGTGAGGAAGAGGACAAAGACAAAAAAAAATAAAATGACTCCTTCTAATGTAAACAAGGCCCTGCTAAAGACAAATAATCTTGTAGAATTTTTCCTTGAAATTGATCTCAACATTGAGCAGAGTTTAAAAAGAAAATCAACCAAACTCTATTAAAATAGAGTTTGGAAGATTTGTTAGCTCCATATAAACTGTTAGAAAAAAAAATTTCAGAAGAAAATGAAACACACCTCTCTTCTGAACTACTTAAAGTAATCATCTGAAAATCCTTCACCATTCACCATTGCTGATGCCTAACCATCTGTTTTAATTAAATTATTTTATTTTTAATATATATAAATCATTTTCTACAGATTATTCTTTAAGTTTTTTTTTTAATATTATGTGTAATAAAAAGTATTGCAAATGTTTTAATTTCTTACTAATTTCTCTAACCCTAAATTTCTCATAGAAAGGTAACTTCACCAATCTTTGTGGTTGGTGGGAGATTACTGTATAATAAAATAATTTCAACTTTTGAATTTTTAATAGTTCATGAGATTACAATATTAGGAAAATAGTTTCTACATATAAAATAGCTAAATGAAATTATTTTCACACAATTTCCATTAATAGCATTTTTGCTGAAATCTAACCATTACCACTATACATTATAAAATTTGTAAATATTTTGTTCTGTTCTAAGCATTTATTAAATCAGTTAAAAATTTAACTATATGTATTCACTTTGTCTGTCAGTCATGAAAATTTTGTAGAATCAAACATCACATAATATTCAAATTTTAGATTATAATTTCTCATTTTTCTAGGTTTGTGCATATTGATTTTTGAAGTGCATGCAATTACATTGTAAGACAATAGTTATTTGAAACATTAAAACATAAATATCTCTGATATATCACACATGAATAATAATATTCATTTAAAATGATTTTACATACATTTTACAATATTAGTCTTAAATGAGTACTTTTATCATGTTCTTGCTATCAAGTTATCTGCAAAATATCTCACAAATAAATCATTGCAAAGCATTCAAATTTTAGATGATCATTTTTTCATCATAACTATATAACTACAAGCTCTGAAGTTTCCATATTGTCAAAATTTTAAAAATTCTGTGTATTTGTAATATTTGTCACACAGAAAAGATTTGAAAAAAAATTTTTCTATAAAAAATGCATCATTTGCAGTATTTTATTCTTAAAGTGGTGCAATGGTGTAGTTTTAATCATTTACAATTAAATATTATTCACTCACTGATGATTAAAATTATTTTCATGAATTGAAACAGATATTTAGGTTATATTTTATAAAATATTAAATCACCTAAAGTTTCAGATATATTGACGATGATAAAACTAGTGAAGTCTATTTCTAAGAAATTTAAATAATAGTTTTTGGAAGTTTAAATTGATTTTAAGAGGTAAATAATATGGAAATTCTTTTACATGTCTTTTTAATCTTCATTTGAAATAATAGGAAAATGCTAAACCAAAATACAAGATTTTAAAAAATAAAAAGATTGAATTGAACTATCACAAAGAATTATAGAAACTGAACTTGGTCAGTTTGTTATTAAACCAATAATATAATATATATATATATTGAATATGTATAAATTATAATATGTTATATTATAATATATATCTCAATAATATAACATAATATTATTATATTATTATTGAAATAATAAAAATAATTTAATATATTTTAATTAATTTTAGTTTTTTGCAACATGTTTAATTCTATCAAAATGATTATTCCTTTCAGCACATAGTGTGCCAATGGATGTACCAGGTGCAATATCTTTCATGACACCATATTCTGAATCTTCATTTGCATATGGTAATTTTTCTTTTTTTTCTATTTTAATTTTAAATATTAAATTTATAAATATATAAAGTTTATCCAGAGAGTATGACCTAAATTATTCTAAAATAATGAAAAAAAATAACAAGTTTTTTTAATGTTGTGGTATTTGAAATGGGACTTCCAAACCTGGCTCACCCATCAACTAATAATTTGACTTGACAAGTGAGAGTTGACAAGGATGTTTACAAGCCATAGATGCTTCCATAGCTATTTGATCCATGACCAGAAACTTGATGAAAACAAATTATCAAAATAGTAATAAATGAAATATTTATTAGTTACAAATTGGGAAAATAGTTCTTCTTCCCACTTTGTCAAATTTGTTTATTGAATTTACTGAATTTCTCCACAACATAAATACAATTTTAGCATCAAATGATACAATAATACAAACTACAATAAATACAAATACAGCAAATGCAGCATATGATCAAAAAGTCCAAAGTCACAGCACAAGATGATAAAACTAAAGATAAAAGATTAGGACAGGAAGAATACTAAGCAGATGAAGAATGATAACTTTTATACAGTTGAAACATTTACATAATTTAATGATGATTGATGGTGGCCAGATGACATGCTGTGTTCACTTCCTGGTCCTCCATCTTAGACACACCTTGCAATAACAGATGATATCTTAGGCAAAGACAAAATTTCAGATACTATGTTTGTTTTTTATTTTTTTATGAAAACAAATGATGCTTTTTAATTAACATAAATAAAACTTTTTCTTCTAATTTTTTTTGTAGTTTTATTTTTATGAGGTCTGTCAAGAGCCAAATCTTCAGAATATTTTTTGAAAACTCATCCTTTAATTTAATAAAACATTTATATTTATTTGGTGATTACATGAAGAAATAATATATTTAAATATTGTACTGCTTCTTTATGTAGTTGCCAGGTAAATCTAAATATTTCTTAAATCAAAAAATGAATTTTTGAATACTTCATTAAAGAAATTTATTAGAAAGTTCAGTATTAGTACACTGTTTTGTAGAAATCCTTATGTAAAATAGTTCAAAAAGCAGAAAGTATTAAACATATGAATTAAAACAAAATAAAAGAACAAGAACAGAACAAAAGAAAAGAAGTTTAAATAATTAAAGCATTTTTGGCCTATCATGGGCTTCTTCAGAAATATACTGTAGGTCCTCTCTTAACATTGTGATTAGATTCTTGAAGATCATGACATAATTGAAAACAGTGTTAATTGAAACCAAAATCCTCATTGACGTAATAGATAATTTTTTTAAGGTGGGTTCCATATTCAATCCTGGTCCTTTCAATGGAAAACCAAAGCATATGTACTAATCAATCAGATTGAATGTCCTGTATGCAGTATAATTTAATTAATATATTGATTATAAACAGTATTATATACTTCAGTTAGTGCCTATATAAAATATGGTTATCTTGTTTTCTATATAAGTTTCCACCTTGTTTTTTTCTATTATGAAGGGAAATATAGGCAGACAAGGCTTTGTTCCATTTCACAGGCTTAAAATTTTTAATCAATTAATTTAATTTTTTCTGGCAATGTAATAGTGAAATGATATTAAATGATGCAATGTTAAATGAAAACCCACTATATACAAATACAAAGTTTCCAATAGAATATTTCATATTCCAATGGAATATTTTTTAATGGGAAATATTCTATTGGATGTGTTTCTATTTGTATATATTAACAAAGAAGGCTTTATCAGATTGAAAGAAAGAATTTTAATTAAAATTTCTTTTTGCTCTTTTCTGATTTAATTTGTGTTTAATAGTCTTCTGCTTTTGGAACTGTCTTACATGAAGAAAGAAATTTACTGCCAAATGTTTTGTGAAATCCATTGTGACTGTTTCACCTCTTTATCATTTTCCAAACTCTTAAGTTTCTTCAAATAGAAAACCAGATAGTGATTACTACAGTAGGTCAATGCTATAAGGTGGGACTCAAAAATTTTTCCACTAATATTAATTGATCATTGTATACATGTGAATAATAGTATGCAGTTGTATGTTGTCATGAAACACACTGGACACTAAGCAAATCTCATCTTTTCTAAATTATTGTGACTTCAGATTCAGTTCAGTTTCATATTATGCATCTGCATTAATCATAGATCCTATGGCATGAATTTGATCAACAAAACACTTTTCTGTTCTAAAAAGAGAGTAATTTTTTTTAACTAATAACATCTGTTTGAACTTCAGTTTTAAAGATTTGAAATGTTACAACTGTAATGATTGTTTCTTACTCTCAGCTGTCACATGACAAATCTATTTTTCATCTTCTTTCATAATATGATCCAAAAATTCATTACTTTTGTGATACTACCATAGCATTTTGATACACAATTTTTAATACTGAAAATATTTATTGATAATTTGATGGAGGAGAACAAGAGATATACTGAAAATATTCATGCAGTTATTCAGAAATTGTAAAGTCTGTTTTTTCTAATTCGTCTAACTTGATTCAACAATTCTTCTATGATCAACACTAAGTTGTTCCTTAAATTCTCATTGTAGACATTCCTTCTGTCTTTATCAAACAAGTTATATTATTTTCTGATATTTCCTTCATCATATTTTGTCCATTCACTTCAATAACTTGCTGATATATTTTGATCAGACAAACATTTTGAATTTAAAAATTAAACACTGATCTTAACTCAATGCATTTTTTTATTTTTAGATTCATTATAAAGCAAGATGGCAAGAATATAAACAAATAACATGAAACTGTTCATCATACCTAAATTAGATATAATATATATAGAGAGATTTGTTTTGATTAGCACTGCTATTTCTATTTGCATAATGCTGTGTGATTCTTGCTTTCTGGATGTGCCTCATATATATCATTTTAAATTCAATATCAATTTTAAGTTTATACTTAGTTTATATTTCTAAATTTTTTTAGAATCTCATCAGTCATCTGTAAGTAATGCCAGTGCACAAAGCCATCCATTCTTAAATGAGAATTCTAGTCTTACTCGTTCTAGCAGTTTTAATAATCTACGTCGGCGAAAAATGAGAAATTATGCTACAAGTTTGGAATATGGAATTATTCATAAAACAGACAGACCATCACCACTAGTAAGAAATTTTAATATTCATAATTCAAATAATCTTTATTATTATCTTGAAAATAAATTTGGGAATATTCAATAGATGATTTAATTATATATTTTAATACTGCTTGCTGATATTTTATAAATAACTCTATGGCAGAGAAAAATCATCATCATTTTTTTTAATTAGAAATTTTAATTTTTTTCTCTCATTAAACAAGTGAAATGAAGTCTATTGTATTAAATTGAAATTGTATTTTGTAAATAAAATCTGTATCATATATAATCATTATTTTTTTTAAATTTCAGAAAAATTGACAAATATTATTAAAAGATTTACTAGCTTAATTTTCAGTAGAATTATCAGAATCACTAAATGTTCTGATCTAATCAATGATTGATATCATTGGAACATAATGCTTTTAATATATAAAATCACTAAAATTTTAAATATTCAATAATTTTTTTAGCAAGAAATTCACAATATTTATCTATACATAAGTGGAATTTTATTAAAAAGTCTATCATCATAAAGGGAATACAAAACAAACTATCTTTTTATACTGTCTTTTTAGTCAAAATGTTATCTTACTTAAATTAATTGTAATAATAATAATCTTGGAGTATTCATCAAATTTTTAAATGATCCATTGTTTAAATATAATTTTTTGCAACAGAATTTTAATATAAAAATATTATAAATACTTCATTTATGAAAATATAAACTTTGTTATTTGGAATTATATCATGTTTGTGTTTAAATATTTGTATGTTTCAGGAAAATATACCAGGTAAAAGAAAAGTAAATTTAGGACTTAGTATTATCATCAATTTAGAAAAACTTGAAGAAGAGGAAAGGTAAATATTAAAATGAATAATGTTATAGAATATGTTACAATATGAATACTTTAATATTTAAATAATTTATAAAATGAATTTATATAATAAAGATATAAGACTTTAAAATAAAGTGGCTAATATAAAATACTTCATTAATATATTAGGCAAAGTTATATTATTAGATTAAGAACATTTTACGATGTGTGATATGAATAGATACATAGGATGTTTATTTAGAGTCAAAGTTGAGAAAATGTATATTTTATTCAAAAAATTCTCTAATACAGAAATTACTAAGTTATTTTTTATAATAAAACTTTTTTTATTTTATAATTCTATTTTTGGATAATATTTTTAAAGTTTTATATGTAAAACTAAAATATATATTATGAAATTACCTGTTTTACAATAAAATTCTATTGGAACATTATATGTATATATAATTTTAACATTCAAATTATAATTCAGGGATAGCATATTTATTAAAAATTGTGTTTGAGCTCTTATAATTTTATATACGATTCTGTAATCAAAAATTGAAATTAGAGACATCACAGAAAAAAGCTTTTAGTTCCTCATACAGTCGACTCTCATTATTTGAGGTAGTTATATTTTGTAAATTCTTCATGAATACTGAACCATTGTGCCGAGAAATATAAGGTTAGGTTCCTGCAAAACTTTCTTCCCAACATTTTCATGCTTTATGTATATTTTTCTGTTTAAAGATACCTTATTTAATGTGTATTATAGTACTTACAAATAATTACACAATATATGCAGTGTACAGTACTATATACAATATTATAATTACAGTAATCTTTATTTAATTTTTTAAAACATTAAATATGTAGTAAATAAAATTTTATTTTTGATGGATAATTGTTTGATGTGGCAGCTGACACATTGTCTGCATTGCTTTTTGCCTCAGATCTTCTAAAATCTCTGTGTAAGAAGCAAATGCACAGGAAGTTAGACACCTAAATTTCAAACTGCATTCAAGCATAGGGTTACATTCTTCTGTGGGGCCTGAGGACAGTATGAACAGGCTTTTGGCCTAACTGCAATCTGTGGAATGAGCAAGGATAGGAATGAGATTTTTCTGGCAGAATGACACAGAGACTACATTTGGTAACAAACAACTTCCTTTATTGGAAAAAGAGAAAGAGAGAGTTTACATTGGTAACAGTATTTTTGCTGCTCAGCAAGAGTCCATGAATAAGCACAAAAACTCCATGGAAATGGATTTTGTGGTTACAAATAAATTTTCACAAATAGTCTAATATGAAATACTGAATCTGCAAATAACAAGAATCGACTGTATTTCAATTTTCAAAATATTTCATAAATATTAAAAAAATTACACAATATATTAAAAATAAAAAGAATCAAAATTTCTATATTAGTTGTATTATATTAATATATTCAATAACATAATAAACTAAAAAATGCAAAATTTTGATTTCTACATATGAATAATATACATTCAATAAAAATGTTACATAGTTGGAGTGAAATAAAATTTATAATATATATACATACATATATAAAATCCTAAAATATTTTTATTTTTATCTTAAAACAAGAAATATTTTCCCATTAAATCCGATCTATGTGTAGTCAATTTTCAACTTACATTTAAATTATATAAGTAGTCCAAAATATATTGATTTTAATTGGTTTCTTAGATTGTTTTCTATATAGATAGTTTCTGAATATAAGTTAATGTGTTCTTAGTATGTGCTTGTAAAGAAAAGCAGTCTTAATACAGGAATTTATTTCCCATAGACATAATGGTAAAATAAAGATCAGTAAACAATAATATGTTTAAAATTGATTTATCTATCTAAAGAAATGAAAACATAGCCTTTAAAATCATAGTAATATAATAATAAATTATTTGTCATATAAATTTTAAAGAATTTTTATTTTTCATTATTATTATCAACCAGATGAATGGATGAGCTTTTATTTAGATGAACTATTGCCTTAAGCACAATCTAGAAATAAAAATCATGTATATAATGATTTGATGAAACCATGGCAGTCAGAAAGTATGTTGCTTCCATTTCCAATTTGCCATTTTGATGATTTTTCCTATTTCATAGCATACATTGAACTCATTGGACTGTCTTTGTCAGACATTGTATGCTATGAAATGAGAAAAAATCATATAATTACATTTTGAAATACCATATTTATAAATGTTTAGCATTGATTTATTGCATTTAATGTTTTCATTTTCAATTTTGTTGATACTTGGAGTTTGAAAAAATCTCATGAACTTATATAACTTAGTGCTTTGTTTTTAAGTGTTTAAATTAGTTCTCATTTTACAAGTTACCTAAGTTTATGAGATTTTTTTCAAATTCCAAGTATCAACAAAATTAAAAATGATTTAGCAGAGTTTTTGGATTAAAAATGTGAATCCTAACTGTACTATAAAAGATTTATTTGGATTAAAAGAAAATGCTTTTAGTGAAATTAATGAAATTTAGTTTATATAAAACTATTTTTATAATAAACATAATATAAAATTTACATAAATTAAACATTATATAAAATTTTATTATTATAAATTTATAATATACTTGTAGCTAAAAATATAAAAATATTGAATTACTTTTCATATTTTATGTCATAGTTCCATTATTTTGTGTTTCATTACAAATCATTCATCTAAGTTTTATATATTTATAATTACTTAGTAAATTTCTCAGTGCCTTTTATAATAGATTGAATTTTACAATTATAATATTTCTTTTATTACTGATTTTAAATTTCATATAAGATTAAAATATCGATTAAATAAAAATAATTGATATTTTCTAATAATTTATCTAATTAACCAAATATTTTAAAATTTTTCAACTGAATATTGTTATATTTTCAGTCTGTTTGAAGATTTCTTCTTTTCTCATATTAATTTGATTGAATGCCATATGCACAAGTTAAAGCAGATTGTAACTGATGCCTATTTTCAGGGACGCAACTTTATTGATAATATATATAAGGTTTGCATTGAATTACAGTATTTTGTTAATTTAATTATCTTAAATAGTTTTATTTCATATTTAAATAATATAAGTATTGAAATTAAACAGGGTTTTGAAAAAATAATGAAAATTATTCAAGATTTATATGTAGCTCCTAGACTTCAGTGCCCAATGTGGTTGACAATGATGACATCAGTAGATGATTTACAAACAAAATGTAATCAATTAATTGAAGAATTTGTTACTTTATTGGAAGACTTTGATACTAAGAGCACAAATTTGTGAGAAAAATTTTTTTCTAATTCCATTTAAAATATTTTATATATTTGTTTGTGATTAATTGCAATTTTAATTTTAGTTTTGTATCAACTTTGCTAACAGCAATTCTTACATATCATTTATCTTGGGTATCAACTGTAGTTCCTTCAAAGGCATATTCTCATCAAAATTTTCATCAAAAGAACAAATCTAAATGGGTATATTATATTTAATATTACTTTTTAAATTTTCAACTAATTTAACCAATAGTGTTGTTTTAAAAAGTAGATTGATTATTTTTATACTCATATGAAATATTTTGTTAATATTTATTAGTTGTAAGTTTTCACCACTCTTGTGATATTCTCTAATTTGATTATATATAACTACTGAATTATTGATTGAATAACCAACAACAGTAACCAAAATAGCAATTGATGAAATATTAAACTCAATTCCAGTAAGACTAATAAAATCAACAATCAACAATAATTGCACTAATTCATGACATGATTTAAAATCATATCATGAATTAGTGCTATTATTTCACCAAATCCACATTGACAATTAAACCTAAGCCTTTTTTACTAATGTAAAAAAGTATTTCAATAGTTGCAATCAATATGGATATCTTTAAAATTATCTTCAAATACCTATGTTGATCTTATATGGTTTAATTTTAATTTTTAATTTATATAATTAAGTAATTAAATAAATTTTGTACTTATCACAATTTTTTTTTAATTTCAAAATTTTTCTTTAAAAGATTTAAATTTATATTAAAATTATTGTTGAAATTCAGATTAGAAAATATATTACCATTATCATTATAAAAAAAAGATATATTGATTTTTAAAAGTTTTGAAATACCTTTTTATATTAAAAGCATAGTTAAATTTGCTTATCAAAAAATGATGGGTGAAATTAAAATAATTAAGTTCTTATTGATGCACCCCTTATTATTATTTTGGAGGTGAGAATAAAACAATCTACACATATTTAAATATGCATTATGATATCAAATCTTTCATTATAATTGAAAAAAATTAGATCTATATCAAATTTGTAAAAATAATTTATTAAAATAGCATTATCACAAATAGTGAAAAAGTTTAGGAAATTAATCTAAAATTTCAAGATATATAATAAAATATTTTTTATAAGGAGGCATTCAAGTATTATGTAAGCATATTTTTAAAGTACTCTTGCAATTTGGCCTTCTATCTAAACTTGCCAAAGCCAATGTGACCTTGACTGCAAATTCTGTTAAAGTTTCTGTAATAATTACTTCTTTGCTATCTATGATGTATTCAATGAATATAATTACAGGAACCTGATAATATTTATAAGACTTATGTTCTTTATGACATTTGTATACAAAACTTTATGTAAATTATTTTATCATAATGATTATGATAAAATTAAAAACATTATATGCTATATAGAGGGTGTATCTTATCATCTGTACTAATATTTTTCTCAAAAATACGATGAGGTAGGAAGTAGGAAGAAAAATTTTGATAACCAAAGTATATCCAGAGAATTGAATGGTTATGATAGAAATTTTGTGCACCCACCAGAAATAGAGGCTCCACTGAAAATGCATAATTGGGTAAAACTATAAAAAACAACTTCTGTTTTGAAAATTTTTTAATATCACCTATGGATTGTGAGATATCATAAAAAAGAGGCTACTGCATATACCATTGATTGGACTATTCAAGCAATAAGAAGAAGAAGAACCCAACAGAGAGCATCTGTCATTCTATGGCGCACTCATAAAGGACTGAAAAAAATTAAGAGCCCCTTGTTCTGAAGTATGGCTCCATGCCAGACTATGATGGCGAAAGACTTGTCATACCTGTGGTTTGAATACTACCACTGAATACATAATCTGTGTAATACTGCCCTTTACTGCTTCAGTAGTGTTCTGCGGAGTACACACAAATACACAGATGCTCTCTGTTAGATTCTTCTTATTGCTTGAATCCAATCAACAGTACATGCAGTAGCATCTTTTTTTTATGATATCTCACAATCCATAGGTGATATTAAAAAACTTTCAAAAGTTGTTTGCTTTTTATAATTCTATCCAATTATGCTCAAATCGGCATGTGTTTTTATTGGAGATTTCAATGTTGACTCCTTATGTTCCTATTTCAGGTAGGCTCACAAACGTTTTATCATGAGCATTTGATTCTCTGGGATATACTTTGGTTATCAAAATTTTTCTCTGTCCTATCTCTTCTCATTTCCAAGAAAAAGATGATACGGGTAATAAGATTCATCTTGTATAGCATACCGACAATACACAATATGAATTAGATCACATTACAACAGTTTTTACCTCCTGATAAATTTTATATTGGCAGTTAAATATTGATGAGCTATTGATTTAATGTTAATTATTATTATATTATTTTCATTATTATTGCTGTACTGTGGTGTAAATTTGTAGCATTGCTCTGTGTATTAAATAAAATATGATATATTAAAATTTTCTATATAAAGTAGAATTCTCTTAAGTCAGATTTAAGTAAATACTGTTATGTATTTAAGGGAGCTTTTACAATTATAGAACTTTTTATTGAAATTTTAATTATCCAATAGCCACATTATTTTGCAAAACATTCTATGTTAATTACAATATTTATCATAATTTACAAAATCTCAAGTCTGCTGCTTATATAATAAAATTATTAAAATAAATATTTTAAACAAGAAAACAAATAGCTTTATACATACTAATAATAAATTATTATTTTCCTGTTTAAAATGCTTTTTTTTTATTAATTGTGGTAAAATCTGCAAATAATACAACTATAATTCAGAGTAGTTTAATGGAAACTGAATCAAAGTCAACAGTCAAGATTTAATGAATTCACTATATCTTTTACTTGAAAGAGATGTATTCCAGTAAAAAAGTATTTTAAACAGGAAAAAACTTTAAGCATATCTATAAAAATATAAATATGCTTAAAGTAATGTTAAAAATATATAGTAATGTAGTTAAAAATAGAGTATGAAAATTTTTGAAATTGAAAAATTATTAAAAATTTTTATGCAAGTATTATATATCGAGACCCTATTTTGAGTTGTTTTGGTTTTCATTTTTTCTTTTTTGAAGTTATGTCATAAAATAATTAAGACAATATTTTGTTTTGAGTCATAAAATTCTGTATTTGCATCATTCTGGGAATCATTTTTCCTTTGGTAACACAGTAGTTTACATTGTAATTTGATTGCCATTCCCAATACATTTGTACAGTCTATTCCAAAATGTATTGCAGGTAGCAGGAAACAGTTCGGCTTTTGTACAAAACACGGAATTTCGTTGCATTTATCGTGTCGAGCGCTGGTTAACGCGCGAATTGG
>WUQG02448902.1:0-13057 GCA_011317285.2 Androctonus mauritanicus | reverse complement strand
CTGTAAAAATTATTAATTACTACGAATCAAATGATATAAAGTAACTCGGAAGATGACAGTTTTGTGAGTGGAGGAAGATTGAATTTTGAGAAAAAGAAAATTGAGTTTGTCATCATCCTCTTCAATTCAGGATGTTGTGGTAGACAGTACTGATGGCTACGATGTTGAATATCAGGATTTCAGGATTTTTGTGTTGAATATAAGGGGTAGGCCTATTATTATGATAAGAAGGGACCAAAATGTGACTGGATTGAATGCATTAAATGCATAAAATTTGTAGTAAAGACAATTCCACTTGCAAAAAACTGCTAGGGAATAATGTGCTTTCTTCCTTTTTTTTTTTTCTTTTGCATGGCAAAGTCACATTTTGTAAGTGTCATATACGTATAAAATGTTCTTTTAAATGTGTTTTTCTCTGCTCTTGTAAACCTCATGTGTTGCGCCATCTTCCCCAAATGGTGGGGAAAGATGTCAGTTTTGTTTCATTTAGTTTAATTGCCCTTTTTACCTGTGTAAAGGTAAAAAGGGCAATTAAACTAAAAAATCATTTTTTATTTTCCCAAAAAATCATTTTTTATTTTCCCAGTTAATAACTAAATAATCAAGATACATATTGATATAATTTACATATTCTTTTCTACTCTACATGCTCATGATAAATATAAAGTTATTGTTAACTGTGTCATCTCCCCGAGTTATCTTAAATTTTTCTGAGCGTTTCAGAAAACATTTTAGAAAATTTTCTCGGAATTATAATTAGTCTGAATATTGTAATATAAAATTAGATCCTATAAAAAAATAACAATAGAAAAAATTAAAGATAATTAATAAAATTGTCAGATACATTTGCGAGAAAATTAACTATAGTAATATTTACTAAATCGCTATAAAAATATATATATATATTTCTCCATAATTCAATTAATATTCAAGGATGTTTATTTAATGATCAAGTAACGTGCTAATTGCAATTATTGGCCTGTAATTCTCAATAATGCAATATGCTTATTACTGTATGCGTTACGTATAGACTAAAGCAGATATTTTCAAATGCTGTCACCAGAGATTTTAATGAGGACACAAAAAAATTTTTGTGCGTTAAGTGGAGACAAAGTTTAAGGAAATCGTGAATATAATTACATCAAATTCATATTAGTATATTTATAGAACGATCCTGTTTATAAAAATTAACAGATGCCATCCATACTTTCACTAAAGTTAATGTAAATCAGTAAAGTTAATTTAAAAAAAAACTTATTTTTTCCAAACAAAAATTGAATGAGCCAATAAAAATTCTTTTCATGCAGTATAAAAATAAATAAATTAAATTTTTATCCATGTTAAAGTTAACTCAAATCACATTACTGAATATTATACGATAGAGGCCACTTCAGGTCCGTCGTGGACATGTCAACATTCATGAGTGGTCGACTGGAAGATTGAAAAATGGATTTCAATGGCTCGAACACATCCTGAAAAAATTTGGGGGTGTGAAACTCGGAATTAAACCCAGTGGTTAGATGACAAACAAACTTTTTGCCATACTATCACCTAGCAACTTGATATCATTCTAAGAAAAAGATCAGTGCGATGGGTAACAATTTCTCATAGTCGCATCGATGTTCACGCAAAATTTTCTCTTCAGAACTCCTAGTCTAAAAGACTTTTCTTAGGACAAAAGTAAATAAATAAATTGTTAAAAACAATCACAAAAATCGAAGTTAATATAAACGTGAAAAATATTCCTAGTAGATGCTGAGATAATAAAAATTAAGTGGTTCATTTTTTTTTCTTTTCTCCCTACTTGGATATATGTTTATCGATTCAAAATACTTATATAATTTTAATTACGTAATTTCGCCAAATACGTTTTATTGGCCAGTAACCTTAATTTACATGCCATAAATTATTTTATTTCGAAATTCGTCATCAGACAAGATAAAAACACAACTGCCTAATTTTATAGACGTGTCTTGTTACAAACACGTTCTAAAATATTGTACAGGTTTCTTGTTATATATTTAAACTTCCTTATTTTCTATAAATTAATAAAACGAATTTTTCTTAATGTTATTAACGTAAAATATTCTTAACGATAAAATTTGAATATATCTTATTAAATTAAATATTTTAAATGACAAAAAATTGGGCATAATTTCCTGTTATATTTATAAATAAAAATAAATCATATGAATTGATAATAGTACAAAATATTAAAAATCATTCAAAAATGTGATTATTTTACTAAAAAATTCAACCCTTAAGCGGGTAGTGGTATAAATATGTACCACCAAAATAAAAAAAATTGCTTCTAACAGACTATGGATCACATTTGTACCACCGTAATGCCATTTAGTGTATTGTTCAGAGCAGTATTATTCAAACTGTGTTCCACGGAACCCTGGGGTTCCATAAACAAACATAAAATATTCATCTAAAAAAATAAAAATAAAGTTATTTTGATGAATATAAATTTATTTTGTAATATTTTTTTAACTTTTATTATAATTTAATAAAAGAATATTAAAAAGTTTTTCTTTATAACTTATGTACTATTTAGATTGTGAATATTCTATTGTTTATGATCCCGGGTTCCACGAAATAATTTTATACTCATAAGGGTTCCTTAAATTGATAAAGTTTGAGGACCACTGTTTTAGAGGAACTGCTGGAATTTTTCTAGAATTTTTTCTTTTCACAGTGGTCTTGATACTTGCAATTTTTTTAAAGTATTGATATCACTAACCAGGCAGTGGTACAGTTAGGTACCACCCATGTAATACTTTATGCAATAGAAAAAAAAATTTTTTTAGAAAAATAACATTATAACATTCATTATCTACATAGTACAATTACGTTTTTTAGTTTCCTCAAGTTTTTTTCAATGTTGGCTCGTTTTAAGGATTAAGATAGCAAAAGTCTTGTTTACATTATATTAACCTGAGCCAACAATGAATGGAATGCAGATGAATAAATAGATAATAATTAAATTAATTAATTTTTTTAAAATTGTATAAGTTTGAATGATCGACCGGATGTCCTCGTGGTAAAGCTACTACCTTGGAGGACAGGGTTCAAACCTGGACCCACACCTTCAGTTTTTCAAGAGGGGTCCGAGCCCTGTCCATTGAACCCCAGCCATCTGGTTGACCCCATAGTGAGTATTGGGGCAGCCTGTGGTGGGATCATATGGGTTCGTGTGATCATATGGATATACGAGTCCCTCGTATTGATATAATTAAAAAAAGTGGAAATGGATAATAATTCGTTTGGAATACAATACAACTTAATTTTTTTTTTAAATCTGTTCCTAAGACAGTTTGTTCAGAAAAAATATAGTTTTATTGGCCAGTAATCTTAATTTATATGCCATAAATTTTTATATAATTTTGGAAATTAGCAGACAAGATAAAAAAAACATAACTGTAATTTTATAGACGTTTATTAGGAATCATTTATTAATTTTTTTCCTAATTTATAACTAAAAATTAGGAAATACTTTACGTATTTTTTTTTTACCAAAAGCTATCTAAAAATTAATTTCTAGAATGGACAAAATTAAATTTATTAGAATAATAGAACAACGAAATACTGAAATATGAAACATTCGTAAACTATCGAAAGAGGAAACAAAATGATATTTTTAAAAAATATGTAGGCTATATAGCAGGGAAATTTTGAATATATATATAATTATAAAACACTTTACCTCGTTCTCTTTAAAATATTGGGGGAAATTCTTTTTAACACAAAATTTTTAATATGTAAACTTGCATTAACTTATTTCGAAAATATGGTTTACACAAATTGTCCATTTTTCTTTTGTGAAGTAAAAATATCGTATTTCTTAATAAATTACATTAAACAGAACGAAAATTTACGAAATGCTTATTGTTTTGTTTCCTATTTTTAAAACTACAGTTTTCGGTATAATGTGACAATTGTAGTAATTTCTACACAAACCAGATGGCGCTATCATCTTGTAAGAGCGGTACACGAGGAAACGATAACGTAAATGCTCACTATAAAAAAAAACTCTGGTAGCCTTGTTGTCGTCGTCGTCGTTGTTGTTGTTGTTATTTAAGATGGGGTTGATATAGGAAAGATTTAAGTCGGAAAAATAAATTTATTATACAGTAAACAAATAACGTAGAAAATTGCATATCTGAACAGGAAACTGTGATATTTATATATTTTTCTTTAGGAAACCGAGGCATCTTAATTTTATAAAGTTCGCTACTCCTATAATAAATTTGACTAGAGAATATAGCAATTTTTTCTATTAAAAATGAAATATTCTCTTGTCTTTTTATATAATCTTATGCAGAATAAAATTGCAAACTTTAACAATGGCTGCTTAAATTTCTGACTTCTGAAAAACAAACATTTTTTTCAGAAGTCAGAACGTTTCCTTCAGAATGTTTTCTGAAGGAAACGTTCTGACTTCTGAACGTTTTCTTCTGAATTTTTTGGGGTATTTTAAAGTATTTTAAAATACTTTAAAATACCCCAAAAACCCCCCAAAATACTTTAAAATACTTTAAAATACCCCAAAAAATATCTCCCGCCCTCGCTACGTCTCCTGGTTTACCTGGTTCTCCAGCATCTCACTAAATTTTTATAAAATTAATGACTATTCCGTCATTGTAATGAATAAATTCCATAGCCGAAAATTATGTTCACGTTTTCGCCTTTAGATCCATTTATATGAAATAAAAAAAAAATTATTAAATATATATTAGTTCTATCCAATAAAGTAAACCTTGTATCATTCATATTCAGTGTTTCTGTGCTTTCTGCGATTTTTAATTGATGACTAATTGCGAAGAAGAAAAAATATTTTCATAAGTAATAATGTTATTCGATGTGTTAAAATCATTATATATAAACATAAAGAGGAATTATAACAAGGAAAAATATGTATTTTTTTTTTTTTAAATTATTTATTTTTTCGATATATTTATGACTTAAATTTCTTATGAAAATGTGTTGTATAACTTGATATGTTTTCTTAAAAAAAGCATAAAACGATACTAAAGAATTGTTGTGATAAAGTAGTTGTATCGAGAAAAACAACATTCTCGTACAAAATATTTCCTGGAATTTTAAAATTAGAATTCATGGAAAGAATATATAAATTGAAAAACTATTGATAATATGAATGATGATAAAATATTTTCCATTATTTGACATTTTATTGCATAAATATTATTAAAATTTTTTTATAGGGCTCTTGAAATAGTATTAAATTTAATCTCGAGTTATAGTAAATTTTGCCGAAAATTTTATTTTATAATGAATTAAATACCGTGTTTAAGATCAAAAAAATTTCATTTAAAGAAACTATGACTACTGTGTTTAATATATAAGAGTTCTTAATTTTGAGATTTTGTTAAATTAATTTATTAAAATTCTAAAAAGAAATTTTATATAAAATTAAATTCTTGACCAAAATTGATGGAAACATCTACCCGAACTGGTGTAAATTATGGTATGAAGATCGGTTTTTTCGGTTTTCCATAACGCATTGATGATGCGATAGACTATATAAATGTGATGATAATTTTGTGGAGATGTTTACTTCCCTTAGGCATTTTCGGATTCATTTAAAATTTATTTATTCGGTAAAACTGAAAGGAAAAGTTTGATGTGGCCATAAAAAAAAGGGGAGGAAAAAAAAAAACAGAAAAAGATATCTTTCAGGTTATTTCAAGAGATCCTAGCCGATCTAATTCAGTTTAGAATATCAACATTTACTGCGGGATACGGCGCCCGACTTCCTCCTTCAGTCCTTAAATTTCTTTCAAAATGTCGACGTGATTTACAATACGTCCTTGCTGCAGTCTTGTAAGGCGCCTGTTTCTTACCATGTATGTTTACATGCATCCACTTTCCTGCTGGGTCCGAAAGGAGCGATGAATGTCTTCACGAATTTCGTCTACTGACCTACAGGTCTGATAATTTATCATCGGCAAAACAAAACGATACCATCTATATCTAGATATTTAAAAGTTATGTTTAAAACATTCGCAACTTGGAAAATAAATATAAGTTTAAATCGCCTTTTCTTCAAGAGAATTTCGAGCCGCATCTTCTTCCTCCATTGATATTTTTACTATAAAATCTAATGGAAACGATTTTTGTTTTCTCTAATCGATTCTTAATTATAATCGAATTACGTCATCCGAAACTCGCAATTATCTCTGATGATTTTTGGAGTTGGTTTAAGCGATGCCACCAAGATAACGGTTCGTTCTTAATTCAATATGGAAGCGTCATTTTTTGATACGAAAAAATTTGAATTGGGTCTATTTCAATGCCATAATTGGTTACGTGTCCAGACTTGGGAGTGGTCCATTAGCCGACTAAACTGATTTATATTTGCTTCTTGTCTCTCTCCCTTTAAGTTCTCTGTCTATTTACCTCTCTTCTAATTAGTAGTCGAAGGATTCTCTTTAATTCCAAAGTCTTTGGCCTGGACTGATCTTTGCCATGTATCATTGTGCCAACTTAGAAGGAAGCAAAATAAAAAGCAAAGGTGGTCACAGACGATGATTAGGTGTTTGACATATCTTCTATGTCTACAGCTCGAGCCTATCCTATTCGATTTTATAGGGATGATTATTATTCATCAAATCTCAATAGGCATCTAATTAATATATTAAAATATACTATGCCTAAATTATACGGTTTACGGAAGAGAGATTAATTCAAGGAGCCATCTTAGACCCATTGACGTTAATTTGCTTATTAAAGTGCAAATATTTTGCAGATGAAAAAATAAATTGAAACCATCTCTTTTCGGTTTATTCAAATCAGAATAATTTATTCAATAAATGTAAAGATCGTATATCATTAATCCATATCAAACTATGAAGGTTATGGTCTACAAATAGCTATGGGCTATAAAATTATTTTTCTTTCTTTCTTGTTTTTTTAATGGAGCATTTAATAACTGATGGATTGATTGTTGTAAATCCTTAAGGATTTAATCTAGTACTCTTTCAAAATGTTTATAGCAATGTCTTAAATTTTTACAGAATTTTTTTTTTTTTAATTGTTATGAAAGTTATGAATTTCTAAATATAGATAAATTAATATATTAATCTTCTTTAAAAATGGTCTTATCATAAATTTCTTGAAGGTTTTTCATGAAAAGTTAATCATTAAAACTATATTTTATGAGTGTTTTCGACTTTTAAAGTAGAAATATTTCTTTATAGATTATTTTTATTCCAAAAATTAAATGATTAATTTAAGAAGATGGGCTATATAATAATAATTAACGAAAATTTTAGAATAAATTATTTAAAAAAAATGAATGAATTAATAATAATCACGGATATTTTTTCCTTTTTTTTTTATCATAGTTAGGAAATTGATGATGGAACAGGTTTCGAACATCATGGAGTGAAATATTGTGACAAGAGAAGATTATCCTGAAACCCAACCAGTCAACATGTAAGTCTATACAACTTCATTCACTTCGAGAATCGCGTGTTCCTAAGCGTAAAATTCGGTAACTCGAGACTATCTCCTACAATTTATTTATTCACGCTTCTGGTCACTATAAAATGATAAAATTTCAGTTAAAAGTTTAGAAAATGGAGATTTTTGTTAATTCGATATTTAAAAATAACAACATTTTTATTAAATTTTACCCTCTTCTACTATTATTATTACGTTTATTTTGTTGTAAAAATGAGAAAGAAAATCGATGTCTCGTATGTAATTGTTAAAAAAAAAGGAAAAAAAATAATTGGAAAAATATTAATTCGTTTAAGTTTTAATTAAATAACCTCAAGTTTAAGTGCGACTAGCATAATGCATTTTAATAAACATGGATGTTTTAGTCGGTATGCAAAAAAAGCCAGTTCTCTTCTTATCAATTTGCAAGACAATAAATCATAGAAATCAAGAACACCTTGAAGATTCTGCTTAGATTTGTTTTCCCTAAAAGTGGCAAAAACGTCGATATTAATCCATAAAAAAAGAAAATATTTAACACATAAACGTTAATGGTATTAAAATCCATTAACGTTTAATCCCCACCATAGTTTGATGACGATTTTGAAACATAATGCAGACTATTTAAATGAAGTTAAGAGGTAAACTTATAGAATATTAATAAACTAAACTCATTTAAATGTAGCATTCGTTCGATTAGAAGAAGAAAAAAATGTCACGAAATGAATGATATTAAGTCATTTAATCGTAAACAAATTTTTATTTTGCTTTTTTTTTTTTTAAATTGGCGGATTCCTCGATGAGGGCGTTTTTCTTTGACCTCAACCTGAACTCTACGCTATGGGAGGGCAAATGATGTCTACGCCCCTGTAAAGCATGGACACATAGAAGTACGATGGTTATCTGACCCCTGGGGTCTCTTGGTGGGGTCTTGCCAGGGTCACGACTTCACTACTGTGACGTCATCTTTTAATCTCAACGGTATATTTCTCAATAAACGCGATAGTAAATTATCCGCTTTAGGCCGAGTTAACTCACTTTGCCCTATTTTGATTAAGTTATAGCCCAAAAACACGTTTTAAAAAATATATATATATCGTGAAATTTCTGTGACCTTTGAAAAATGTAGCTGATGGCAATGTTCGAATTTCAAACTTTATTTGGTTGTGGATCCAGTAGAGGGTGTTGTCTATAAAACAATTAAGTTCGGGTTGTGGTTAAATCACCTGTTCGCCCCCGCAAGGTTAGCAGCTCTAGATATATGGTATATTAGACTTAATGGAAACTTTATGATAATTCGAGACCTCGACTGTATAGGGATCGTGGCACGGAGAACGGATTCTGTCGGTTCTATATCATTAAATGAGGAAAGTTGGAGTACCACGACGGGCGTAAATTTTTAAGTGAATACCTTATTTACTTTTCATCCAACGTGTGTCTTAGTTATTACGCTGATGCCATATTCATAACATCATTAAAATTTTTAATCAAATTTTAAGTACAGGTCATCTTCTTAATACTTGATAAGAATTATTCAGGTGAATTTTAGCGTTCTAATTTACTTATTAAAGAGATTGCAAACTGTACTTCCTTCCTCTTCATTGTTTACTTCACACAGAACAAAAGCAATTATAATAAATTAATTTTTATAACGTAATATTTATATCGTGCTACCTTTTTTCCATGGAATAATTTCATTCAAAACCATAGAAAAATAAAAAAAGCTGAAAATCTAGTAGCATATTAAATACTAGATAAAATTGCCATAAAATAATGCATAATTTTTAAATTGCAATAATTCTTATCTGTGATCTTAGCTAGTTCTTAAAATTTGTGAATGACTGTGGATCCAAAAAACTAAAAATAGATCATTCTGTATCCTGGTAATTTGGATTTCACTCTCATAAACTGTTTATCGACTATTTGTCATGTTTCTGGAACATGACAAATAGGTCTGCTTTGAAAAAAGTAACATTTTGACCGCTTTGATTGAGTCATTTCGTGTGGTATCTTCAACAAATTCTGTAGTCAGGAACAAATTTAGTTTCAGGAAATTATTATAACGCAGATTTAAAAAAACAATGCTACCTTGTTGAAGCGAAAATTTTTAACTGTTACACAGACAATATATGCACTCCTAATAATATAAATTTTATAACTTCAAAAAACTAGAAAGTATAAAAAGTAGTTTTATACGTGGATCGGATAACTATTCTTGCAAACTTTTTATTTTTTTTATAAATTACAGCCTATAATGGCACGAATATTAAAGCTATTATTATTATCAACCTAATCATTTTAAGGTAAAACTTCCCCAAACAAGAAGTGAAGAGGCCCAGCGGTCTTCTCCTTCCTGTCGTCTTTTTCTTCTTTAAATCAACGAACAGGATGAAAGGAGGGATTAAGTACAATTCTAAAGAAAAAAAAAAAAAGACTAGAGGCCAGATTCTCTTATCCTTCAGCATTTTTTTATTTTATTTTATTTTTTTCTGTTTAATTCAAATACATAAATGGTAGAGATTACGTGAAATCGCTCGAAAAATTTCGCAATTTTTCAAATAATTTATTCGAAACCGGTATTTAAGAAATTGAAAACGAAATATTTTTATCAATGGTGTCCATTCAAAACTATAAAATTTATATAAAACTTGTTTGACTCGTTATGAGTAACCTGACAAGTATGAAAATATTTTAATAAATACAAAATTTAAAATCGCTAATATGTTAGATATGTTTAATTTGCAATTAAATAAAATATTTACCATTGTATGAACTACGTCTTCTTAAAATTTTTTGCTTAAACGATAAAAAAAAAAAAAAAACACAAATGAATAATACTATTTAAGAGGATATTATTCGATGATTTATGAATTGCAAAACCCAAGCCTTTGAATTTTTATAACTTAACATCACCATAAATCATTAAACTCTAAATTCTTGACTTAGAAAAGTAAAAGTATAATTTCTATTTATCAAGGGATTACTTTTTTAAGTTATTATGTTGCTTTAAAAAATTTTAAGCCATTATAAATAATTCAAATGTCTATAGGTTAAGCCATAGTTATCTTACTTTTTACGATCTATATTGGGTGGCTACATACTAAAGCACTCTAGGTTAATTCTTATTATAAAAAGAAAAATGTAAAGTTTTATCGTTAGTGAATAGTATTATGATCATATGTTTGCTAAAGAAAAAATTTCAAATGATGCGCGACAAATAGTTTCAAAAGTGTCGATTTTTACTTTGAACGGTCGCCATCTTGTAACGGAATTATTTAGAAACCTTAATATAGGTAACTCGGGGAAGATGAGAGTTTTGTGATATTTCGTTCACACGCTAACAGAAGGGCAGGACTTCCTGCAGTCTAGCGTGGAGGCATCCAGTGTGAAGGCTGATGTTGTGAATATTCCGTATTATATCCACTTTAATCGAAGAAATATCACAAAACTCTCATCTTCCCTGCTCTTATCTTCCTCCGAGTTACCTTATATTGTATATAACTAACTAAATAGCAAGTAAAATCTGAATATTCTGCAGTACAATATTCGGTTCGGTATTTGGCAGATGGACAATAACGGACAAAGTGTATAAGTGTCGTATATTTGTGTTGTCGACAAACGCACAAACACAAACGGACAACACAAACACAAACGCAACACAACACAAACACACACATCACAAACGGACAACACACACACAACACAAACACAAACTCAACATAACACAAACTCAACACAAACACAAACTCAACACAACACAAACTCAACACAACCACAAACACAACACAAACATTTTGCATTGCACAACACAACACAAACACAAACAAAACACAAATAGAACACAACACAAACACAAATAGAACACAACACAAACACAAATACAACACAACACAAACATAACACAATACAAACACAAACTCAACACAAACACAACACAAACATTTTGCAATGCAAAATGATTAAAATTATTTTGTAACGAATTGGTAGCTGAACTCCTAGATGAATTTTTTTCTAAGTACATTAATAATCTAAACGAGTCTATTAATTTATTTTAACTGATAATAAAAGCGAAATTTGCTGCTAAATAAATTGATAATGCATAAAAGCATAAATATTGACTATAATTTTTTGCTAGAACTGAAAGTAAATTACTAAGTATGGTATATAATATACTTTTTCGACGTAAGAAGAATAACGGTCCTGTTTAACTTCTTACGCTTCTTTCACTAAAAAAAAAAGGCTTTGTAACTGCTATAGAGCACGCGAATTAAGTTTAAAGTTATCTTCTGTATTTTATAAATAATGTTTCGAGATAATTTCGTCGGGGGAAGTCGAATCATCAAACACAAAACAACGGCTTCTATCGTATTTATAATTATTCGCAACGTTAATTGCGCGTGGAAAATAACGTCATGGTTAGCCATGACATGGCTTAAAATATGTTGGTAGATTATGTTTAATAATATACTTCCAGAAACATCCTAAAAAAAATTATTATGCTTGACTTATTACGAACGTGTGACCATTTATAGTTTTATGCAAAACTAATCTTTGTATATGGCGAGGTCGGTGTAAACATTTTCACGCAGAAAATTTAAGAGTCGTAGCCTAAGGATAACGAGTGGGCGAGAGAGGACACGTTTCGTCCTCTACGCCATAAAAGGATACCATCCCGCGGGCGAGGGAGCATCTAATGACGTCATTAAGATCTCGGTGCAGTGTACCGTTTGACGTATCGTAGTTTAACACGAACATGTGATGCTGAGAGAAGTGTTATTGTTACATTGTAAATCTCTATACTGGAGCGAATCCGATCGAATCTCTCTCTCTCTCTACTTAACACAGAAAAGATAAATATCTAAACGATACGGATACTATCGAACTAGATAAGTGATTTTAAATACAAATTTTGTATCAGCTTTTACTAGTGCTTTAGAGATTTAACGAAAAGAAAAAAATATATATGTATCATAAGTTTTGCTTTTGATTAATGAATGACTGACGTAGCTTGTAATAAATAGCCTATTAAAAATGCTTTAATGATTGATCTTGTCTTCTTGTACGAAATTTTTAAATTGCAATTTAATAGCTTTATATGAAAAAAAAATAAATCAAAATTTCATATTCAGAACCTGTTGAATATCATTTTTATTTTCGGAATTTATTTATATCTAGCAATCTATATTATATAACAAAGCATCGTCATTATATTGTTATATATAAAATTTATTAAAATGTAAAATATCTTCTTTTATGTAATTTATATAGCCTTGTAATCATCATAAAAAAAGAAAATAAGTAAAAATGTGAACTTTTTTAAATTATTATTAAGATTCTTGATACCACCTTGATATTTATACCAAAATAAAAAATGGGCGATGCTTACCAATGACTTCTTGAAAAATATCAGCAATTAATTGCTTACTATTGCTTTAATTAATTGCTTACTAAGGTAACTCGGGGGAAGATGGCATAGTTAACAATAACTTTATTTATCATGAACATGTGGAATAGAAAAAATATGTAAATTATATCAATATATATCTTGCTTATTTAGTTATTAACTGGGAAAATAAAAAATGATTTTTTT
>WUQG02448891.1:0-13057 GCA_011317285.2 Androctonus mauritanicus | reverse complement strand
GTCTGCGTGCCATGCAAGAGGACCCGGTTTCGCGCCCCGGGTCTGGTGACTCCTGAAAAGTTTTTCTGGGTGCTGGTCGGGCCCGGCGATCCCGTCCTTCACCATCCGGTCATCCTCCACAGGAGTGGGTATAACTGTGGGTATAAGGGAGGTGCCAGTTTCAACCGTGGTTGAAACTGGCACCTCCCTTAGTAATCTCCCTGATTGAAAAGGGACGTAAAATTTGCAAAAAAAAGCATATATCAAATATCCAAGAGAAATAAATAAATAACGAATTATCGCTTGCAATAATATTTTAAATGACATTTTTTTCTTTAACGCAGTATCCAATCATTTTTTTGATTAATAAAGAATGGCTAGTATGTGAGGCAAAATTTAACCATGACTTGCCATTATCTGTGATAATGTCAACACGATTATAAAGTACGATGATTGACAGTAATGTCCAAACTCTAAAATATTTTTCAAAGGTGTGGGTGCCAGCCTGGATTTACATACTATATATTGTATTCTTAAACTCCGACATTTAAGCTACTCCTCAAATGCATTTAATGCTGTTTTAGTGAAATAAAGATCTTAAAATGTCGAGTCATAAACTATAGTTTGTCTAGTTTATGTGTAAATTCACACAGAGTGTGGGTTTAGTCCTGTGTAGGTTCTAGATCTCTAGTTTTTCATGAAAGGAGACTTTCATTAGTTTTTTAAAAGTGTACCCCATTAGAGTTTTTCAGAAATGGGCCATTCCCGAAAAACTGAAATATGGCATTCCGGGTCTAATTTTTCCTTCAACCTTAGGATTAACCTCATTATGGGTGTTGGCCAACATTGTTGGGATAATCCGATATCATAGCGTTTCATGAAAATTTTTGCCATTGTTTTTTTCCAGCGACAAAAATTTTTTCTATGTGGCTTAAAACCATTACCCTCCCGGTTGGTACTAAGGACGCAGCAGTATGGACAACCTGCAGTGGCAACTGCAGGTTGTTCATACTGCTGGAGAGGTCTTTTTTTAAACAGATGCCGCCAGTTTCCAATCAGCTAAAGTACTAAGTGGCAACGCGAAACAAGCCCTTCCACAGGCTACCCACCCTGCGCAGGGGTCAGCCGGATTGTGGAGGACGGGGATCGATGGATTGGGCCCGGACCCCAGGATTAAATATTTTCAACGGGTGGGACCCGAGCCTCGAACCCAGAGGGGTCTTCTAGATGGAAAGCCGAAGCATTTCTAAGCGGCCAACCTGGCCGACTCCTATTCTATATTATTATAGTAATGTAGTCTTCTTTTCAATATTTTAAGCCGCATTCCAATCGGAAGTTACTAGGCGGTGGGGCATTCCAATGCCCACACAGATCGCATACACCCATGATGCAGTCAGGTGAACGATGGGATTTAACAAATCGGGCATAGATTTCTAAAAACGTTTGGAGATGCGAGATTCGGAATTTAACCCGGATCCTCAAGGAGGAAGTATAGAATATTTCTAAATATTTCCATGCAGCCATCTTTTTGGCACTGCGATAAATATATTTTTCTGATGATCAGCGGTATAAATTTTCCTTCCGCTCTAACTTTCATTTCTTGTCTTTTAATTAATTCTGCAGAATTCAATTTTTATTACTACGTTAACCATATTTGACAAATTAATGGATTTAGAGAAAAGCATTGATTTTCTGTTAAAATACTGTAGAATAGAAACTTGGTTATTCAAAACATATGCCGATGCTCACAAATAACTCTCTGGTATATCTTATTTTGAATCATAAAAATTTCATTTTTTATCCTATATTTCTTCACAGATGTATTGATTACAGTATAAATTGCAGAAAACATACTGAATCTTAAAAACACTAAATTTTGTTCTTTGTTTAAAATTTAAATGTTGTATATACAGAGAAAAGCTTTGCAATTTATCAAATCTACAATCTTCCATTTATTTAATATCACTTAGTTTCAATCAACGATATATCGATAGTTTCAATTAATATGGCGATATTTTTTCGATTCCGATCAATGTAACGCAACGATCTAAAATCACTAATGCAACATGATCATTTACAACTAAATTGGTTCTTGATGCGATGATATTAAAGAATAAACATCTATGATTTAAATTGATTCTTGATGCGATGATATTAAAGAATAAACATCTATGATTTAAATAGATGTCTTTAAAAGAAAATTTCGATAAATGAAGGTTATAAATTTATTTGTTCCACATCGTTAGTTTGTTTCACGCCTTAGTGCCAAAGTTTGTTCTCATATTTTTCAATCAAAATGCAGAATACAGTATTTCTGAAAGCATAGAGAGAGCGGCGGCCGGATGGCCGAATGGTAACGCTGTCGACATGCCACGCAGGAGGACCTGATTTCGCGTCCCGAGTCTGATAACTCCTGAAAAGTTTTTTCGGGGTGCTGGGCCCAGCCTGGTGATCCCCGTCCTTCACCATCCGGCTCCCTTATACAGGTGTGGGTGCAGCCCGTGGTTGGAACTGAACCCGCCCCTTAGTAATCTTCCTGATTGGAAAGGGGCGTAAAATATGCAAAAAAAAAAAACAACAAAAAAAAAGAAAACATGGAAAGAATTTTTCAGTTTATGCAAAACGTGTTTGTAATTTTTCTAGTCAATTAAACTTAATTTATTACTAAGTTTGTAAATCACGAAAATATAACTAATGAAAAAATAAAATGAAAAGCAAAATCGAATATTTAAAAAGATTTTTTTAAATGAAGTTTTTCTACACTAGAGGGCATCGTAAATTGTTTTGTAGTTGGATGTCTTTTGGTTTTTTGGCAAGTGGTATGCTATTAAAAAATTATTTATGTATAATATAATAAATATAAAATCTAATCTTGTTTATTTAAAACAACGCGATCGTCTCGATGGAGATGTTAAATAAGCTGAAAAACACTGTCAGTAGTCTGAGTACTGTTTTGCCTGGAAATCCAGTTACTAGAGAATATGAAATAGAGAAATTAATAGCAAGCTGCGGTCCTGCTTTAATATGGAAAGTTTATAAAGGAATTAAGAGAAGTACTAAACAGGTGTGTTAATTTTTATTTTTATATCAGTTTATATCTTTAAACAAATATTTGCTTCATTTGTAGATTAAGTTACATAATATAACACATTTTCAAATATTAGCTGAATCTATGTTTGATATTAAACTAAGATCTACTTTACCAACATACAACAAAATAATTACCAGGATAATTCTTCAAATATTGCTTTAAAAAATTAAAACATCAATTACATTATGAGTTTGTTGTGAAATCATTGTTATAGCTGATAAAATAGCATATTATTTCTATATCTGGACCATATCATATAAAATAGTATAGATTGTGTAATCTGAGTAAACTTTCCAATAGAATAAGATGTTTACACAGTGCAGTTTCCAAGATCTATAATATTTAGGATAAATCTTTCACAAATCAGTTCTACATTTTTTTCCTATTTTATGAGGTGAATTTTTAACTATAACAAATGTTTTCTTTATATTCACTTAAAAATCATATATCTAAAAAACTGTATCAAAACCAATTATAGTTCTTTTAGAAGGTTTATTCAGAATCTAATAATTTAGTAATCTGTGCTAATTTTATGAAGAAACTCAGAATATGAAAATTATTTTTAAAACCCTGCTGTTTCAAAGTTAAATATTAAAAGAAATGAATGTAAAAGATATCAAAATCATAATTACTACGGATTTCTATTTGTTTAAATTTATATTATGCAATTTATTAAACATTTCTTTTATTAAAAATTTTTGTTACATTAAGACAGTCATATAAAATTAATATAATAAGATAATCATATACAATTAATGTAATATTATATGAAGGCAGTTATATTAAATTAATCATATTTTTTACAAATTTATATTTCCATCATACAAAATAATAAAATTATTTGTGAATCATTCATAAAAAAAATGTGTAATGATATTATAAATTATGAATTATGACAATTCATAATATTTTGCAATCATATACAATATCTATATAAATAAATATGCATATGACAAAACTAAATAATATAATTTGTAAGAGAAAACTTTAAAATTCTGGTTATCCATTTTTATTATTTTTATAACAAACTATTATTTTTAGTATAAAATTCAATAGAAGAGTAAAAAAAAAATCAAAACAGAAGTTTATATAAAAATTAAATTATTTAATACTACACAATATATTGATGATCAAATTTTGCTGGCTAGGAGAGATGATGAATTGTAGATTGCTAGTATAATTTAAATAAAAGAACAGGTAAATATGTAATGAAAGTATCAACAGTCAAACCAAAACAATGGCAAAGAGAGAGAAAAAACTATAGAAAGTAAAAATAGTCATTGATTGTAAAAATAAGTATCATCTTTCAAATATTTTTTGGAAACTATATTTCAATCTATAGGAAGAATAACTTAAAATAGAAATTATAAAAATAAAATAAACTGAATTATATAGAGAATGAACACTAACTAAAATCAGGTACCATAATATTAAAGCATACTAGTGATCATTTATAATAGTGAAAGAAGGACAGTAGATAGCAGGGATAAACAAAAATTAGAAAGTAATCAAATGACATTCTTAAGATCATTTATAGGATATACAAAGTTAGACAGAATTGACAAATAGAAAAAAATTGAGGAAATCAGAAATCAATTGAAAGTAAAAATATTAAATTGGAAATTGAGTACAGATTAAATAGAAGAAACACGTTGAAAGAATAGAAGAAATAATATCTCTAAATTGTCATTTATTTGTGAACAAAGAAGAAAAGTAACCATTGAATAACCATACAAATGATGGAATGACCAATTTCTTTGAGTCTGGAATAGAAGATAAAATGCCCAACTCTTGTAATTTGCAAACTTACAATATTTAAAAATACACAATAACTCTTATTACTGTATAGATAGTTCCCAGTTTGTATGTTCTTATTTTACAAGTTCCTGGTTTTCTAAGTTGTTTTTCAAATATGAAGGATTAAAAAAAATCAGAAATATGAACATTGGTTGTAATAAATAAATGCTAAACATTCATAAAAAGATATTTCAAATCACATATGTAGCAATGCAATACAGTATGATTGAATTTATAGCAAAAATTCCATCATCTGCTATGAAATCAGAAAAATCAAAATGGCAGATCAAAAAGCTGAAGTAGTGCATACTTTGATCACCATAGTTTCATTAACAAATTATGTAAATAATATTCATTCCTGAATTGCACTTATCTAATCTTTTACCAGTGATGGTGAAAAATAAAAATTCTTTAATATTCATATGAGATTAATAATTTCTTTATTATTATAATTTGCTTAATTTTAAAAGTTATGTTTTCATTTCCTTAAATAAATAAAGCATTGTTTAATCATAAACTCTTGATTTTGTTGGTGTTAATTTTACTGTGGTCAAATTACATTGCCAAAAACAGAACTCTTGATTTTATCATTATGTATGGGAAATTGAATCTTGATTTAAGAGTTCTGATTTTACAAATGCATTCCAAGAATGAATTAACTCATAAAGGTGAGAATTACTTATAAATTTGTATGATTCTCCGAGTCCAGAGTCCTCCCTGGCCAGATCTTCTATAGATATTTCTAGAAATTAAATTTTGAAGTACAAAGGGATCCCTGATTTATAACAGGATACTTGTAACAGGTATTAAAAAATTTTGTTGAATCTGTCATAAATTTGAACACAATTTTCCATAGGTGCAATGTTATAAATGGAGTTTATATTCTTCAACTATTTTCAGGGAGTATGTGTTTTCAGAATATTCAATATTCTTTTAAAAAATAGTAGCATATAGTAATGTCAAATAAACACAGTTTATTCTTTGAAATGAGGAAACTGTGTATTTCATGCCTACTGGAACTTTATATAGGCAAAACTAAAGAAAAAACAATATAATAACAGAGATGAAATGCTTAAGTTATTTTCCTATGTCCCAGTTTCTAGCATTGACTGAATAATGAAGCAGTCATTTATTACCTTGAAAGATTGTATTCAATTTTGTATCTCACATATTATTTTTCAATAAGAGTTCAGGTCCAAACTAGGATCATTGAATCCTATCCTTCAACCTTCTCTGGTTGCTCCCATCATAGATATTGGAGACTCTCTGAGGACTTTAAAAGTGACCATTGGCAAAAGTATCCTTTGACAGCATAATTCAAACTAAACTAATCAAGTTTCTAATAAAATATAAGCAATTATTTTTTAATGTCATTTTCCAATCATTGACTGACTATTATATCCATTTCAGTCTCAACTATGACTACTTCACATTTGTGGTAGAGCCAATAGGATATTACAGGAGGTGAATTGATATCTGAACTGGATCCAAAAATTTTTCAGAAATATGGAATCTGAATTCTATGCTTCTATACATTTAGGATGTGGTAATAGACACCTAAATAATCTAGAGACATGAGACCTGAAATTAAATATGAATACTACATGATGGAAATATACTTCCATCCTGGTGACAACTTGGCTATCCAGTCAGTTAGTTGCCATTATTGCAAAATCATTGATGGCAGCCATCATGAATACAGATTTTTGTCATAAATAATCACAGTCATAAATATGAATTGTTGTAAATCAGACCATCATAAGTCAGATACCCCCTGTATTAATTTACTTTAACATTAACATGACAAAATACATAAAAACCATATTACGTAAATAACTTCTATTTCCAGTTTCTACTAAGGCAAGTAGTTCATCTGTGTAAAAGCTCATCTACTTATCTATTAATAATAATGAAAAATAAAAATTCTTTAACATTAATATGAAATAAATAATTTCATTATTATTATAATTTGCTTTATTTAAAAGTTATATTTTCATTTCTTTAGATAAATAAATCATTTAATTGTAAACTATTTATTTTTTTAGATTTTATTTAATTTTATTGTGATCAGATTTTAGTGATGAGAATGGAACCTGATTTTAACATTATGTCTATGGGAAATTGATTCTTACTTTATGAACAATTTCCAGTTCCAACTTAATTTCTGACTTTATAACTTATCGGTATATAGAACTTAGTAAACCTAGAAAAAAAAACATTAAATTTGTAAGCTAAAAAGTTAATAGTAAGAATATACTGTGAATATAGATCACATTTAATTTGTTTCCACAAACTTTCCAATTTATTTGCAGTTGTGTGTCTTAAGTTAAATCTAAAATATTACAAGTAGATTTTGGTTTATGAATTTCTGGATTTGCAAGTTTTTTCTCAAATATGAATAAGCAAAAAAATCAAAAATATGAATATTAATTGCAATAATGTTAAATGTTAAATATACATAAAAAGGCGTTTAAAACTACATATGTAACTAAACAATACAGTATGGAGTTTTTGCTATATTGCATTTGTGGCAAAAACTCCATTGTTTGCTGCAAAATTGGAAAAATCAAAATGGTGGCTGAGAAGTGGAAGTATTGCACTCTGATTTTATCAACATGTTATGTAAATAATTTCTATTTCAGGATTGTGCCTAGGGCAGTAATTCATCTGTATTAAAGCTCTTCTATTCATCCGTCAAAAATAATGAAAAATAAAAATTCTTAATGTAAAAATCTATTAATCAAGCTTCTGTATTCTATTCTATTAGCATTCCATTGTAGAAATTGATGTTTACCTGATGATGGCTGATAATGCTGGCAATAACGTTTGTAATTAATAAAGATAATAACAATTCTTTATTATTAAAAGATAATTGAAAGATTGAGAATATTCAATTATTTTAGCAATGAGATAATGCACTCTTTGGAATCAAGGCTACTCCAAATCACGTAATAGAAGGAAAACATAGAAGATACTTGTGCCTTCCTATAAAAAATGGGCAATTGATTACAAATTTGATAATGATATTCCAATGCATTTAATAAATTTTTGGAAATGTTGAAATTCTTAATTATATGCAGAGAATGGTAAATTTAATTGGCAATTCTGCAAAGCTTATTAATGAATGCAAAAAAGGAGCATTGATATTAATGTATAGGCATAAATTTGTCAGTAAAATAGTAACTTTTGACAAGATGAAGCAGCTAATTTTTTAATCGAAGCTAAAGTGAAAGCTGAATGAGGAAAAATAAAGTCCATTTAGTATCTAACAATTTTTTCAACAAATGAGGTGTCTAACAATTTTTGTATATATTTCATAATATTTTTGCATTATTTATCTGCTAATGCATATACTACAGATTTTTATATAAGAATCATATATGTATAAATTAAAAAAAAAAAAAAAATAGGTAGATACATAATATCTATCATATATCATCACTCATCAGTACCATATATTTATGCTAAACCAATATATGGTACTGATGAGGGACATACTATGTCCGAAAACTTTTTACTTTGCTGTAGAGCTTTGTTTAGAAATTCGATATTAAAGGAGCAAAGTGTTTAGTTATCTTATTATATATCATCCTTTGATTAAAAAAAAAAACATTTCTGATATCAGATGAAATAATTATGTGCATATTCAAATTGAATCGAAAATAATTTTTTCCCTGAAGTGTTTATTTATCAATTAACAATATGTACTGTATATACTATTAATGCAGAATTATTTAGATTTCACATCACTGATCTAAGCCGTACAATACAACAGAAAAATGTTTACATGTTTTTGCTGTATTGTATCAGTGGTATCAAACTCAAACTGCTTGTGGGTCAAATGTACAATTTGTAAGGAAATGAAGGGCCAAATATTTTTAAACAAATTATAGTGAAAGGAAAATATTTTACTGATACAGTAGTAACTGATAGCACAGCACAATTTGAGTACAGTATACTTTAAATCTTTACATTGTTATTTTATTAACATAAAAATTTTCCAACTGTAACATGTATTTAAATAAATAGAACTGTAACACATATTTAAAACCTCTTTGCGGGCTATACAAAATTGCTTTGCCGACTAGATACAGTCCATGGGCCATCAGTTTGAGACCAGTGGCTTAGATTATAGTCAACAGAAATTGTACTCTACACCAAATAAAATACTGTATTACAAACAATGGCATCAACCAAATTGCAAACATCTCCCAAGAAAATTTCAGATGTATTTAGCAAATCTAAAAAACAAATCTGTACACAAAGTGTTAACCTATCAGTATTATCAATTTCCATCAAACATGCTATTTTTCTCTGTTTTAAAAGAAATTCATTGGTTATTTTAAATTTTGTAGTTATTGCATTCAGTTTTACTTGGCATCCATTTGTAAAATTTTAATAAAGAAGGCATTCTTCTTTGAACTCTTGTATCTTGAACAGATACAAGAGTTTTTAGTAGGTTTAAAATTCTTTTGTTTGATTTGAATTTGCCATTGTCACACTAACTTTAGATTTAGATTAACTTTAACTTTAGATTTGAATGAGGAAAATAATGAAAAGATGTTTCATTTTTTATATATGAATTTTTTTCACATGATTTGAACAGCCAAAAACACAACAAAAGGTTGACATTTTGAAATTTTACTTCTTAAAGTTTTGACTGTTTTCCTTCTATCACGAGATAACTATTGCTCTGACATCACATGTGCGGATTTCATTGCACATTCTCAATTTTTTATTAATTCTTATTCGATTGTTTTTGAAATACTTCTTAACCAATTTGAAATATAATCATGTACATTCAAATATTAATTGTCTCATATATTTTTTTTATAAAAAGTTATGAAATAAATAGAAGAAATTTCTATTTGAATTGAACATTTGAATAGAAATTTCATTTATTCAAATATTATAGAAAGCACGAATACTGTTATAGAAAGATTTTAGTATAGAAACAAATTTTTATGGAAATCAGAATATTTATGCTTTTTGTAAAAAATATTTTTCTAACTAAAAACATATACCTATATTATAGGTATATTTTGTATGTGTGTTTGTGCATGTGTATAATGAGATATTATATTGTGAAAATTGACTATCCTATACACACATGTCAAGATTGATTAACACATACATATAATATAATTTATAAAAAAATAAATTGTAGTTACATTCACAATGAAAATTTTTTGCTTCAGGCAAATCATTGTCTTTGATACTTTTTATAAAAATTTTAAAAAGTATAGATAATCTGTAGTTTATGCATATAATGTGTTATATAACCCAAATTCTGTGTAAGTTGATAGAGTAATTTTTCATCATATTCTGAATCAGAAATTCCTAGGACTAGATGGGCTACAATGATTGGATCTACACAACATTGTGTTGCTATATTGTTTTCAACAAACAAAAGCTTGATTAAAAAAGAAAGATAACCACACCAAAAAGGTTGAAACACTTTGCTTTCTTATTAAACAGTTCCAAAGACTAAAGTGTTATGCCGTGCTAACCCTCTACCTTTGCTGTAGTGCTTTAGTCTTTGGAACTGTTTAAGAAAGATAACATTCATATTTTCAAATAACTGCTTTTTTCCTTAATGATACTATTACTTAAACAACAGCACTTACCACAGTTGAGGATAATCTTAAAATTTTACAAATTCAATAATTAAAAACTAACATTTTCAGTATTTGATACCATCTTCAGGCTAGATATTCGAACATATTTTGAATCTCCAACAGCTTATGTACAGAATCACAATGGAACATTGCTATGCTTACATTCTCCTAGGCAACCAATTCATACTTTAGAATTAACAAATAAAATAAAAAGATAACATAGAATAACAGAAGACTATATAAGATTATTTTCTAGTTACAATACAACACTGTATAACACAAAACCATACTATCAGACTACATAAGATCTATATGTGTGCAATACTTTCTGCAGTATAAGCTTAATTAAAGGTCTAATGACATTTTATATAAGAAAAAAGGTCTATAAACTAGTTGAGGCTCTTTCAACCATTATTTGTGATGATCTCTTCTTATTGTTATATCTTTGTTTTCTTGCTCACAACTTGGCATTTCAGTTTGGTTTATGATGGCCCCTTAGTACTCTATTTGAGTATAAAGGAACAATCAACACTTAAGCCAGCAAATTTACCTCACAAAAAAAACTCACTCACTGGTACCCTCATTCAATTAGTACCTTAGCTATTTGCATAGGTTGCATACTGTATCGCTATGATTCTGCAAATAGATCTCTAATTCAAGCACTTGACAACAGAACAAACTATTATGCAATAACTTTTATTACTGTGAACGTTTTCGACACTCCGTCAGTGTGTCGAAAACGTTCACAGTAATAAAAGTTATTGCATAATAGTTTGTTCTGCTGTCAAGTGGTTGAATTAGAGATTTAGTGAGTAATATTAAAGCAGTATTAGTTATATTCTGCAAATAAAATAAATATTATAATATCTAAATAATATATCACTTTGTTTTTGTTTAAGATTTCAGCTTATATAATTCAAAAGATGAAACCAAACAAAATCTTTAATATTTGAAATTCTTTTTTACAAATGCAAAACAATTATCATAGTTATTGTTTTAATTGCGTTACTTTAATAAATCTGATGTTTAAATAATCGATAAACATTTATTATTTATCATAAAAATAAATATATGTAAAAAATTTTTTTGGAAACCTACACCTACTTACAGTAGAGATTAGAAATAGGCTTTTTATAGAACTTCATTCAATAATTATTTTAATCTCAACTCTAAAATTAGTTATATCATTAATTTTGTTATATATATATACAGCTCTTTAAGAGGAAATAATTTTATTTTTTAAAACATTTTCAGTCTTTCTTTGAGATTCTCATCAGTGAACATATTCTTTTTAACAAACTTTTTGAAAAAAGTTTGTTAAAAAGAACCTTTTAAAAAAAATTATTTCTTGTTAAAGAGCTGTATATAAATCAAGATTATTGCTAAAGAACAAGAGTTTTTAACCAATGGTTAATAACAGGAGTTTTACAAATAGTAATTAGTTATATCATTCAATGATTGAAAAATAGCCTATCTAGAAACAAATCTTATCTTCTGTACTGTGAAAGCATGTTAAGGTATTGCTACCTTTATGTCATAGATGAACCTGTTGATGTAAAAATGTTCTTGTAGTTACATGATAGATGATTTCTGAAAATGACTATATATAGTGAAGATATGCAAATGAGAAGTTTTTAATATAAATTTCAATGTAGAGCATTCCATAAAATTCACACATTTATCTAGGTACTGCAAAATCTTCCCAAGAAATAGATTGAAACATTTAAGAGCATGAATTATATAAGATATTAACAAACCAAATAATTCCTTTGATCATATCTAGTATAAAAAGATAAACAAAGCTACTGCTCTTAACGGTAGATTAATCATAAATTGTCAGTGATTCAAAGCACCTATGAGCAGACCAAATAGTTTCACAAAACATTTATTAGTTGATAACAGGAGCACTTTTGGCTTACATGCCATTGTCAGTTCAAAAAAGAATACAATAGAATACTATTCTTTAGACAAATATTCTAGAATATTAAGCTCAAATTCAAAAATAAAGAAAATAATAATGCTGGTAGAATAAATGTGAACTAGAATAAACATAAACAATTATAACAGGATATAAATAATTAACTAAAAAATATATAAAATAATAAACCATTTCTTCATCTGGGGACACAAGACAAAATAAAACCATTATCTAAGATTCACCACATAATTGATGCAGGGAGCCAATTGAATTACTGACAATTTATGACATATCTAGTATATTATAGCATTTATTGGTATCATATTTGAATAAAAAATCATTTGATTTTGCGACTAATAGTTTCAACTGGAAATATCATATACATTTCCAGTTGAGATCACAAAAATATATATAAATTGTGTGCTTAATTGAATAGTAATTAAAGGTATTGTAGTGATGCTAAAAAATAAAAATAAAAAAGCAGCATTTGTTTTGCTTAATGCTTTCTTTGGATTTTCAAATGGCATTCTGTAGGCATTGTTCTTACATGACAGTGGATCATTTTATATTCATGTTGCAATTTTTTCGCAGAAAGCAACTTACATTTAAATTTTAATACTCTCTTGTGAAGACTTAAATTCATGAATGCTGAAC
>WUQG02448880.1:0-13058 GCA_011317285.2 Androctonus mauritanicus | reverse complement strand
GAATATGTATATATATAGGCCCTATATATATATATACATTGGCGTACGCAAGGAATGGGTTTCTGGGTTTAAACCCCCCTTGGGTTTTGTAACACATTTATTTATTTATTTATTTAATACAATCTCTCATTTTACAAAACATAAATAGTGTATCGCGAGAGCCCCCCAAAAAAAATCCCCAATAACAAACAAAAAATTAAGTAGCATACAAATTAAAGTTCCCCCCTGCCCTAACAAAAAAGAATTTCTATATTTCTACATTGTACAGGTATCTCGAAACAAGCGATATTTGAAAAAAAAACAAAAAATGAAAATTGCAAAGTTCCCATAGTAGCAGAATTAATACAGTAGTATTAATTGTAGTGGTGGTGAAGGTAGTAGTAGTAATACTTGTAAAACTAGAGGAAGCTTCAGTGACAAAATATAACAAATTTCAAAATAAATCCCCCTTGACAAAATCCTGCGAACGCTAGTGACTGTATTCATATATTTAAGATTTTGAATTGCATTCTACTAAATTTATTATAAATACATTTAGACAACATATGAATTGCTAACTAATTGCAAAGATGAGATAATTATATCTCAGAATTATGATAATTATGTATTAATATGAGAAAAATAGCTATTATATTAAATTATTACTTTGTTCTATGAATTAAAGAATTTTTGTGCTGAAATTTTGAAAGATAAACTGTCCAATAAAGAATTTTAAGCTACATATTAAATTTTAAGCCTTTCTTAAATGCTTTCACTGAAAAATTCCTAATAAAAATTAATTTTCATTTATATTTTTCTAGAATACTTTTAGTTTTAGCCGTCATGGACCACCATATGTGGCATAACGTGGTCATAGAAAACCATATATCAGTATATAGTTTTCCATGCCATATATCGGCTAATATATGTTATTATCGGCTGTAACATATATTATGCCAATCGGCTATAATATATCTTATTATAGCCGATTGGCATTTAACAATAAAATTTCAGTTATGTCGAAAAGAATATTTAGTATAATTAGCTTTATCTCGATTTATTAATTGTTAATATTTCATAAATGAAAAGAATACATTATTGAATTTACTTGTCATTAATAATTTTATAGAATATTTATTGTACTTTATTTTAGCATAATCATAAGTACTGAAAGAATCATTATTCGTATTTATATTTGAAAAAGAATGCAACAAATTTCAAAGCTCCAACTTTTCGGGTTCATTTATGTCATTTTTTTTTAATAATAATTAAATTATAAATCCTCTGTAGTAGTTCTATAACAACGGATCTGATAAGAATCTGATCTACTGCAAAAATAATGAGTAGAATTGTTATTTGCAATTTTATTCATTTTAACGAATTTTTGCAAAATAATTATAGAATTTTTATTATTGAAAAACTGAAAATTGAAATAATTTAATTAGTTAATCTGATAATTAATACAGAACATCTCTAAGTGATTATTAATTCATACTTTATAAGATGATTGAAGTATATTTAGCCTTGATAAATCAGTTGTAATTTCAATTTTGAATATCACTAGTTATCTTAGTCTCTTGAGTGCCTTAAGTATGCTTGAATGAGTATAAATTCATATCTTTTGCACGCACGGACTGAATTACGATGAGTTATTGACCTTAATAATTTTTTTTTTTTTTTTGCTAACAGAATTGTTAAAAATTATTATTCATACCTTACAACGTTACGGCTGTATCAAAACTTATAAATTTTTTTTTTAAATTTTTATTTAAAATTTCATTATAATTTACGTGTGCTATAATATTATGAATTATATTTATGGAAATTTAAATGAATTATTATTATTTAAAACCAATATAAAATTATCATCAATTTTTCGCTTAAATAATAATTGATAAATTATAAGATTATTTTAATATTTTCTTAATGAAATTAAATTCACTTGTCAATGATCATTAAATAAATCTCATCATATTTAATAAACTGTAAATGTTAAAAAATTATGAAATTATCAACTAATAGAGGGCGCTTTAACAGAATGATTTTCAAATTAAATTCATTTTAAATTATCATTCTTTATTTATGTAGTATTTTTTCTACTCATTTATCCTCAGGATGACTTATTTATGCATCATTATCTAAATACTAAATGTACAAACAATCATTTATGAGTTTTACGAAAATTCATAAATGATTGTCTGTATTGTGTTTATTGATATGTTGGTTTTAAATAATAATTCATTTAAATTGCAATAAATATATCAATAATTCATAATATCATAACACACATCATTATAATGAAATTTTAAATAAAAATTTTAAGAATTTTTAAGACGTTATTATGGGGGGACGAAGGAAAATTTTTAAATAAAATCAGTTTCTTAAATGTTTTCCTTCGTCCCGCTATAATGGCGTTATCTGTTCTAAGAAGCTTCAATATAATATTAAGGAAAATTACAGGAAAATTGCTCTAAAATAGCAATTTTTCCTTTGTTTTATATACTAACAACTCAGTTAATTTCATTTCCTCCAAAAAAATATTATTCTGTTCAATAAGTATGATCAACCGCAATTATAACTGTTTTGAAATCGCAAAAGAATCCATTGTACTTCTGATTTCTCGTCTCTTTCATTTTTCAAGAATAGTATACATCTCAAGATTTGAATTACTCATACTCTCTCAGCATATTCATACTCATATTTATTTACTGTTAAATAGTTTGATGATAATATTACAGATTTGTTTCTCACAGAATTCAAACTTTTTTGGTAACAGATAAAAGATTCAAACTATTTACTGTTTTAGAAAAGATTAATCCAGAGAGACTATATCGTATAATTCCATATGCTTAGATGTTTTAAGAATTACTGATCCTACTAAATATTTTGGAGTGTAGCAGTGCCATTAATAGTATTTAAAAAATTTTTTTCATTACGTTTAATAATGTTAGATAGAAATGAATGAGGATTGGATTAATAATAAAAATTCACAGCTTCGGTTATACGTTCCAGATTTGAGTGGGAGAAGTATTTATATCGCATCCAAAATAATAATAAATAAAAATCATCAAAATTAAACTGCCCAAAACCTTGAAAATTAAAAAAAAAAAATTATTAGATAGCGCAATTTGTTAAATTATTTCATTTTAAATTTATAATACTATTATCGTTAATTTATTAGTTTATTAATTTATAATTTAACACATTTTAAAGAAGAATAAAAAGTAATATTCAAATTTAAAAACTTTAAAGTTGATATTGATTATCTCTATTTTTTAAATTTCAATTTTATTTTGTAAAGTATATTATTTTCATGTATAAAAATATAAGCATTATATATATATATATCATGCTTATATAAAATATTAATTAAAAATTAATTAATAATTTAATTAATTTATATTATTTATATAAATATAAATTAATATAAATTAATATAAATTTTAATATAAATTAAAATTAATATAATTTTAATTTATATTAAAATTAATATTAATTTATATTATTAAAAATTAATTAATAATTTAATTATATATATATATACAGAGTAATTTTTGCACAGTACTGTAACTGAAAATTTTTAATTAATTTGAAGAATTTTATGCTAGTCTTCCTCCAATCTTTTATATTATATATGAATAGTTTGTTTTGAATTTTGGCTAGTTGATCTAGCTATTTTTGGTTAATCTTTTTGTAAAGCAATGGCATGTTTAAAAATTCCTCTTCATTAATGATAAAATACATCAGTAACAGTTAAAACAACTTTATTCAAATAATTTACTTCAAAGCTAGTTATATCCATTTTAAATTTTCGCTATATAAATAATAACAAAAAATCTTACAATTCATATAACGAAAGCATGTGATCGTAGTTTTGATCATTATATGCATACAACTATTTTAAGATTTTCAATATTAAATTTATGTCGGCTGGATGGACGCGTGATAAAGTTGTGGCTCACTACCCTGGAGGATCAGGGTTCAAACCTTGGTCCAAACCGGGTTCCACACCTCCAGTTTTTCAGGAGGGATCCAGGACCGGCCCGTTGAACCGATCCTTCAACCATCAGGTTGACCCTATCATGGCTTTTGGGGCAGCCTGTGGTGGGTTCTGTTGGTGTGATTATATGGGTACATGAGTCTCTTGTATTGGTATAATAAAAAAAAATATATTAAATTTGTAGATTCTTAATACAGTGCAACACTAAAACTAAGTTGAGATGCAATAATTATTTCAGTGTATTTTATAAAAAAGGCATTATATTTTCCTTGCATTGTTTATTAAAAATCAGCTACAAAATTTGTATTATTATCATTAGTCACTAAATTGATATTCAGTAAACTATTCAATTAATTCAAAATGATAACTACTTAAAATATTGAAAATAATTCGTAGAATAGAAATATTTTAAAATGGTATATTATTAATTTAAAAAAATATTTATAAAATTTGAATTAAAAATAGCAGCAGAAATTCTGCAATTAAAAAAAAAAATGCAGAATACCGTAAAATAAAAAGTTTCGACTATACTTGTTAGCTATAGTCAGCCATTTCATAATCTATTCATATCAATCTGCTGTGTGTTCTTTCTTTATTTTTGCATAAATAAAATCATTTCTCTACGTAGAAAAATGATTTTATTTATGCAAAAATAGCTGACATTGATTAAATAATGAATAGACGAAAGAACGAATAAATTTATTTTTTAGCTGCTAAATTTGTTTTGGTTTTGATTTAAAGAAAAAACATATAGCAGATTGATATGAATAGATCATGAAAATCGAAGTTTAAAAAATTGATAATAAGCCGATTTTATTTTTTTCACTTTCAAAGATGATTTAAAGATGAATCATTGTTTAGCTAAACACTTTTTTAAAAGTCTTTAAAATAAAAGAGGAATTTTCGGTCAATATTTAATGTTTTCGTATTTAAGCCAAAATTTGATTTACGTAATTAATTTAAATTAATTAATTAATACATATATTTCGAAATGTTAATTTTTGTTCTGAACTTTTCTAAAAAAATACGGAAAGAATATCAATAATAACGTATGTTTTGTTATGTTTACAATCGAAACAATTTATATGAGAAAAATACCATATGCGATTCTTTAAGTTATTACTGCATCCATCAATGAAAACGTCATTTGATATCAATCGAAATATTTGATACAAAAATAGAAAAATCATATTAAAAATAGTATTAAAAAATACTTCCATATTCTTCAAATATAATTTAGCTTATCCATCATTTATTTCTTCAAATATTAAAAAATGTTGATCTAATTTTGTTAGAAGATAATTCTATTTTGTGTTACAGATAATCCAAAATTAAACGATAAAAAATTTATTTTTGTGAACATTTAATTTGTAAAATTTATACGCATAAAAATAATTTTAAAGTTAAAAGATAAGTTTAAAATTTCTGAATTTAATAGAGACTATTGCAGAAATAACAATAATGCAGAAAATTTTGCTTAGAAATAATATTTCCAATAACTAGTGAATTATTATATCCATTTACCAATTCCAAATTTGAAAATAATTTATATAATTAAAAAATAAAGAATGTTTTCTAAATTATATTATTTTTTTAATACAATATTCCTTAGTAATAGGATAAAAATTATATATTATTAAAAAAAAATTCTTCTATATTTTTATAATTATTTCTAACACTATTTAATAATAACTTAAATAAATATTTTATATGAAATAATGCCTGTCAATATATCTGGTATTATGTTTTTAAACATAAACCATAAATTATATTGAATTATGGCTAAAAAATTATTTGCACAAAAAAGTGAATACATCGTTTTAAGGTTAAACGATTATATTTTACATTTTCATATATCAAACATTGAAATATTTGACATATGTCATTCATACGTCAAACATTTCAAGCCGATAAATAAGTCAATGTTTGACATATTTATCGGCTTTTTAAATTATTTAAATTATTTAAAAAGCCATAAATTGTTTTCTTGATAAATTATTTTCTTTGATAAGTTGTTTTCTTAAATTATTTATTATTTAAAATTTGTTTATTTAAATTAGAACAATATTTCCATATTATAAAAATATTTAGCTATTGTCGCTTTTTCTATCATATTCTTTCTTAACTTTTGATAGGTAGAGTTTTATGGAATTCAATAAAAGAGTCATTTCACAATAAGAGCGTATGAGTTTTGTCACTTTAAAGACTTAGAGAGATGTAAAAAATAATGAAATCTTACAGATAATTTTACAGATTTACACTTAATGAGCTTTCAATACAGTACAGTATTTTCTTTGCTACTTAGATTAAAAATTTATAGTCTCCTAAAAATAAATGTTTAGCATAATTTACTTATTATTGTACTGTAATTAGAAATTTTCGTATAGCAAGTAAAGTTATACTTAGGATATTATCGTTATTAATGAATTTATCTAAAGACCTATTGATAAATTAATTATATTTCCCGTAGTTTTAACAAAAACTAATGAATTTTTGATTTATTAAATGATTGTGTTTATTAAATGCTTTCATTATAATTTTTTAATTTAAAAGTTATTTTTTTTTCTAAAGTTAGTTAATTAGTTAATTTTTTATTAAAGTAATTGATATTTATAATGTTTATGATTGTTCAATTCGCATTATAAATTAAATACTAGAGATTTGTATTTACATTAATTTGTCGTGGATTTTGTAATTAAAAAATTATGAAATTAATTTTTAGATCAGAAGATTCATTGTAATAGTATGTCTATAATGTATAATACTTTCTTTTAAAATGTTAATTAAAATTAATTAAAAAACAGAATCACTTATGATACGATGATATTCATTTTAAATTTAATTTTTATAAATGTTTTATGTTAAATTGTTATTCTATAATTAAACATTTATGAATGATGTCTTTTTAATAAGAAGATTAAATTCTATGTCATTATCTAATATAATTATTAAAATTATTTTGAAAAATAATCCCACATTTTTGATAGTTTTAAAATGGAATTTTTCAAATTAATGACTAGAAGTACCGTATTAATATTGATTTTATTTAAATTTTTTTTTTTTTTTTTTAATTTTTTGGAAGTAATCGATAAGAATATCTATCGATTGTTTGTACTCATTCCCAAAAAATAAAAATAAAAAAAAAATATAATAGAAAATTTTACGGGGCTTTGCATCGTGAACATTTGAAGTATGCATAATAGTTTATTCGATTTAGTAATATACTAACCGTAAATATTGTATCTACTGCATAAAAATTCTAAATATTCTTAGATTTTTTATTCCATTGCATATTTAAATCCTTGGATAGACAAATTTAATAATTTCTTTACTTAAATTATAGAAGTCGCAAATAATTTTTTATTTTCCTGTTTAGTGTGCAATGGTTTATAAGCATTAAAATGTTTAAGATTGAGTTTTATACATTTTGTTAATTTTTTTTTTTTTTTACTTTTCACAATTAATTTAAAGATTTTAATTCTAATATTATTGATTTGCATTTTAAACAAAATAATTTGTTATATACAAAATTTTTTATAATAAAGGAAATTTTTAATTTGGTTGATATTTATTGTTTTATAAACTAGAGAGAGATTGTATATTTTTCTAGAATTTAAAAATATTCATTATATATTTTAAGATTAATATAAAAATATTTTAAAAGTATATTCTAGTTAATATAATAGCTTTATTAATTAAATGTTTACTATAAATTACAGTATAGTATACTCTATTTTCTTCAAATAAATACTATTATATTTTTATCGAAAATATTTAAAAAATTATAAATTTTATATTTGGAATTGAATGCAGATCTATTTTCTGATTCTACAATCTGCTTTACATATATTTTAAATCGTCTGGTATTATACTAAAAAATGTAATATTTTAAACAACAGGACGTGACAAATGCATTTTATATGCTATTATGTAATTAATTAAAATATGTGAATAATAAATATACATACATTTATTAAAATTATAAAAAAAAAATAATAATATATTTAGCATCATTTTAAATCATATTAACTTTTCTTTTCGATGATCCATACATTTTTGGATTTCAGAATATCTGTATTAAAATAGTTTCTCATTAAATTAATTTAATTTAAAAGTTTTATTATTTTTTCCATATTAATAATAGACATTTTATTTCTTATATAAATTTATAATAATAAATAACAATTTAATACAATAATAATAACCCAATATTGTTGATTGCTATAAGTTATTTAATTATTTGTATTGTTAAATTCATTATTAAATGCGTAAATAAATTATTTCTAGATTTATTCTTACTAATGCAGTACATTAATTCCAATTTCAATCCGTTTTGCTTATCAAATGTAATAAAATAATTTATCAGTAAAAGGAGACGATAAATTCGATTTTATAAGCCCATACTATCATTGTTTTAATAATAATTTTTATAATACAATTTTCTGATTCGTATGGAACAAATAAAAAATTGTTAGATATATTCTAAATCTGCTTTAGTAGTTTTTCAAAAATATCAATCTATATTTATGATTTATTTCTCGAAGAAAAATTATTTGGTCACGAATATACTATAGAGTTCTAGTCATTTCTATATATCTTCTCATTCTACATCAATGTATGTGATATTTTATTCTCGGATTCATAATTTTTTTTTATATATTTATGATTGATATTCAGATGTTATTACTGAATCTATTAATCTTTACAAATTGTTTATTTGTTATATATTCTAATTATATTCTGTTATGGAAATGGCGGTAACCTTAAAAAAAAAAAAAGTTATTTCTGATTATTAGAGTTCCGTTTAATGTAGGAGTATTAGGTTTAATTTTATTCTGATCTAAAATTGCTTATTATGTATTAAATCTCGATAGGATTATATATTATTAATATTTATTTGGTAAGATTTAAAATAGAATTATGGGAATTGGATCAAACGTATTTTATCCGGATTCCACAGAAAAAAAAAAATCTATGACTTGTGATTTACTTTAAAATTTTCAAAATGGAAGGTTGAATTCCATTCACCAATCTGGTTATCCATTTTTCTTCTGAATGCAATCTGAATCAGATTTTCTGATAATATTGTATTGTAAATTCTTATAAATCGATATTTTATTTAAATTCTTTTGAAGCATCCAATTCTTTTTCTGATATAAAAAAGTTTTTTTGTTTGTTTTTCATTTCGATTCTGTCGGAGACAAAACTTTTTCTGATAGACCTAGTATCAAAATTATATATATATATAATAAAACTTTTACTATATATATATAGTGGCCGCATAGTAAAACAGTTCTTTACTATCTTTCCAGATACAGATTTAATTCCGGTTTATTTCCAAATTTTCAGGAGAGATCCGGACTAAGCCCGTTGAATCCCATCCTTCAGCTTTCCTATTGATATCATAGATGTTGGCCAGCCAGTAATGGTTTCTAAAAGCGGATGAAGTTATATTATGTATCTTTTGAGATTCTTCGGTGTAATTCAAATTTGCCTAACATATATATCCTTAGTAAATTATATAGAGACAGAATTTGTGTCTAGTTCTCTCTCTCTCTCTCTCTCTGTCTCTCTTTCTATACATATATATATATATATATATGTTACAGAGTTTTCAAAATATGAAAGTTAAACCAAACAATCCAAAACTTCTCTGATGGAATTTTTTATATCAGTAAAGATATATGTGGGAGACCACAGAAGGACGCTGGAAATGTAAAAGAAAGGTATCGACGATCAAGGTAAAAATATTTGTAGACTGTAATTGATTCAAGTGAATTTATAATTCATTCAGTTCGATCAGTTAAATTCTAAATATATATATATTATAAATTGAATGTATAAATATAAGGCACACTGGAAAAGAATCTAAACAATTTTTCATTACAAACTAAGAATCATTATAAATTTGATCTTCAATTTTCGGTCACATGACTTCGCCTGATAACAAACATCATGCATCCCAACTCTACAGCTAACACAAACACCGATAAATCAAATCAATATTTAGAAACTATGTCAACGATCATACATTTCATTAAATATATTTAATGAAATAGAAGTATCAGATAATAATTCGTCTAAATATTTGATCTCTCTAACTCTCTGATTTTAAAAACGAAATAAAACAGGAAATATTTGTTTTTAAAGAAAAAATTAGAACAAATATTAATTCAATCAATAATAAAATAAAAACAAAAAGTAGCAGGTCTTAAATGTTTATCTTGCAGTTTTAGAATATCAACCGGACAAAGACGTTAACGTTAGATTTTGCATTCTAGACATTTGTCTACAAAACAAAGGTGATAACTATCAAAAGTCAATAAAAATTTACTCTTTTTATTATCTAAATATAAGCATGGAAGAAGTTTGATTCCTATCCGAAATTTCTACTTTAAATTCATCTGAGTGCAAAATTCCAGTCAAGCTCAAATTCATTACTTCTATAAGATTTGTAATATTATAAAAAGAAATGATTTCTTCATAGTCATCAATACATTAAAAAAAAAACTATCAAAAACTAATAAAATGAAAACTAACATGTTATTGGGATAAAAAATCCGGCTTTCGAATGCTAAATTTAAGCGCTAAAACGAAGACGAATACATGCTACATGCTACATGCTGGGAATACGCATTGGCACCCAGAATGTGACGAAATGTGAAACGTCTAAAAACTCTTATATCTCCGAAACTAAGAGAAAAAAATATAAACAATTTATACTTAGTTTATCGGATATATAATACTGTCAACAAATATGTAAGAAAAAAATTAGAAATTTTGATATTTAATTTTTTTCGAAAAATGATCATTTTCTGTTACGCCTTTTCACTTCACTCTCAACAACTTCTAAACTATGATAGAAAGATACAAACATTAAAATAAAATTGTTCAGTAGGAAATGTAGCTTTTAAATCAATAAATAGTTTTGATATAGCTCTTATGTTTTCCAAGTAATAGAGATACAATGTTGAGAAAATTGAAAAATTTTTTTATTTTCAAGTTTGTTTTCGCAATATTATGAAAATTAAAACTGTTAGATATAAATAATAAGAGACAAATTGTTGTTCTTTGAAAGCTCTATAAGAATGTATAACTCGACTTCAAATTGGGTGTTTAGTTTTCGAGAAATAGACATTACAAATTTACATAATATGGTTGAACGATCTACTGCTGGCATGACGTTTTCATGATTCACCTTCGGCTCCATGGAGCCATCATTGAATTTTTGAAGGAAAAGAAAACATTCGGATAATATTAAAGCAATAATTAAAGCAGATGTATTCTATATAAAAAAGTTAACAAACTTTTTATTCCACACCGAATAAAAACTTCATACAGTTTCTTTTTTTTAGGAATTCCAAAAATATGAAAACTAACAGTCACGATAATTGTCAGAAAAATAAAAAATATACTCTCTTTAGAATCATTATTTGGAATGGCCAAGGTTTAAAGACAAATATCGATTAAATTGAATTTAAAGGTATCTTTCAATCTTCCAATATTATAAGGCTGATAGAAACATCAGCTATCTCAGCGTACTATAAAATTTACAATAAAATGAATCCCAATTTCAAGATATTCGAGGTCGCAGCTCTAAAATTAAAAAGTTCTAGATTATTTGGTAGTCTAGTGCTTCTAATTGATTCAAAACTTTGAAAAACTGATAAACAGTAGACTATTCTTCTAAACATTTTCTCGTCATCAGATACTCCTACCGATCTGTTTCCCCTTTTTGTCGTTCTCATCTAAATCCAACACTATGACTATCTCGATAACCATACATTGAATATCTTTCTTAAAACAATCTGAAAAATTGGCCAACTTAAACCTCAAAAATCTTAATTATGGGCGATTTAAATGCCAGAATTGCTAATAATTTCAATTCTTACTACTTTGGAGAAAACGAAAATATCTTCAATAATAGATCAAGTAAATATTTAGTTAACAACCGAAGAGGTGAAAAATTTATTCAATTAATCAAAGATAATTCATTATTTCTAATTAATGGTTATATAGCTAGTGACTAGTCAATAGAATTTACTTTCTGTTCAAATATTGATAAATGTATTATCGATTTATTTGTCCTTTCTCAGAAGCTATTAGACTATTGTGATTCTAATTGTAGATTCTATATTCTGCTCCGACCACTTCCATCAATTTGTAATATTCTCTAAATATAAAATCATCTTATTTTTATGGCCTGAAAAAAAATTAATATTAAGATAATATAAAGGTATTAAGGTTCTTTTTAGCAAATGAATCCTTAAAAAAGAACCTTATCAGTTTCCAAAAAGTTAAATAAAATATTCTCTAAGAAATGATAAATCCTCATCTGTACTGAGCCAGTAGATATCTATAGAAGGTAAATAAATAATTTAAATCTAAAATTTATCCAAAACCTCTTGGAAACTGCTATTCTTAATTTATTACGTTTGGCTGCAATAAATTAAGAATAACAGTTAGAGCACAACTCAAGAAATCTCTCTTATCCACTTAAACCTCAGACTTTGATTTCTTTATACGATATAAAAAAGCTTACATAAACCTTTGAAAGTAAAATAAAAATACAGTATTTTAAAAATATTGATATTCAACTCGTTGTTTGAAAAATCCTTCTAAGTTCTGAATAATTGTTAATGAATTCAGACAAACACACAAAGTAAATATCCTGTCCGATTGACATTGATATGTAAGTAGATTATTTTTTCAAAAACTCAATTCTTTAAATACTACTGCAATTACTTTATCTCTTTAGTCTTTCGACTCTTATTTGACGAAGTCTTCACTATCAAAGAAATGAACTCAGTGATTCCTAATATGAAACTAAATATAACTCCTGACTTCGACTCAGTTCCAGTATTTTTCTTGAGATTTGCCTTTACAGACATGATTAATTTTATAGACTGTACAGCTCCGGCCAAAATGTTTGTCACCCAAGCGGAAGATGTTCGGCTTCCTTACAATACTTACAAACCAAGAAGATTAATCAGTACAGAGGAGAATTCGAGTTTGCGGAGCTTTGGACGATTCCATTTATTTTTTCTAAGCAACAGGGTTAGGTAGGCTTAATGACAGG